>PVIJ01021366.1:0-18668 GCA_004024925.1 Scalopus aquaticus | reverse complement strand
TCATGCTTTGCCTGGGTAATTCTTTCCTATCCTACATGCAGAAGAGGCTTCTACACATGGAAACATATATGACAGGAGCCCATCAAGGGGTTGGACAGACAGCCCAGTACTGGGGAAAGATCCTGGGACTTGGAATCAGAGAACATTGGCATTAGGTCCTTGAGTACCTGCCTGGAGTTTCAAGTGCCTTATGTGAAAAAAAATAGGGGTAATAATATTCAACTGATAAGATGATATGACATTAGATAGATAGATATAAAATGGCTTTATATAGTCATAGATGCTTGATAAATTTAGTTACATCTGAATTTTAATCTATTTATCTAGACTGTAGAGATTACATATTCACTCCCATAGTTGAGGTCTTTAGACAAGTTTATTTTTCATCAAAGGCAGGAGCCATGAGTTTTTTCATTTTGTCCTTCATTAAACTTCAGTATTTGGGCACTTAGTACCTTTTGGACAAGCCAGATAATCAATTAATAAGTTGGGTTTGTGTGTGTGTGTGTGTGTGTGTGTGCACGCGTGTGCGTGTGCGTACGCGCGCGTGCACCTGCACTATGTTTTAGCTTCTGTTGCTCACCCGTTTAGGTTCTTAGTTAACAGTTAAAGCTAACTAATGAAGAATGATTTTGTTTTAAAATTATTAAGAAATGCTGTTGAGACAAAATTGACTTTATACTTTAGTAGTATGGCTTCTACTTCAGTTAATTTTGTGTATCTGACATTTCCTTAATAGTGCGATTATTTTAGTCCAGAATGCATTTAATTTGGAAGCAGTCCCAAGACATGTAAAAGTAAAAATGAATGCCAACTTGTTTTCCAAACACAAATTGGATTTGATACTGTTTATATTTTATGCAGGCAATTTAATTATTGATTTTCACATAAATTTTCTCCACTCATGCTGAGAAAACCTCTAGAACAGTGACACTTATTATAGCTTTCCTTCATCAATCAACAAATATTTATTGAGCTCCTAGTATGGGTAGAACACAGTGTTAAGCATGTGAGTGAGGATTAGGCATCATGCAGTCTTGTTCTCCAGCTTGGGAATTAATTGAGAGGTTTAGCTGTAAGAAAGGATAAATTTCCTGGAAACTTAACACTAGATAAATCTTAAGATTCTGCCACTTCACCTCTTATTTAATGCACTGCCACTTTTACATGATGTCATCTCCTTCAGTTTACTCCTGTTAGTGAGGGGGCACACAACTTTGCCCGTTAAAATTATGTCTTGATAGTGTATAGAAATCTACCCTGTGGCTTCCACTTGATCTTTCTGTAACACCATAAGTCTTCAAAAAAATTGAGATCTCTAAAAAATCTTGTGTTTTAATGACTTGCATTTGTGCTGTGGTATAAGTTTATCAAGAGATTTTGCATATTTTCTCCTTACAGCAATAGTGAGATATAGGCATTAGATTCGCCATTTTACAGGTGAGGAAAATGATTTTAGAGTTAAATGATAAAGGTTAAGGTCACAGAGCTATTGTGGTATAACAAGAATTTAAAACTTGAAGTTGAAATTCCAAAATCTATCTTCTTTTCAGAGGACAATACTTCTATGATTATAATACAAAATATTCCAGAAAGTACTTAGTGAATGACAATCAAATAAATTGTGTAAATAGATATGGAACAAGTTATTAGTTTAAGCAGGAGGTGGCAAAGAAGATTTTGTGGAAGAAAATAAGCACATTCTTTCTT
Source organism: Scalopus aquaticus (assembly GCA_004024925.1). Lineage (NCBI taxonomy): Eukaryota > Metazoa > Chordata > Mammalia > Eulipotyphla > Talpidae > Scalopus > Scalopus aquaticus. Next base: position 16,958 of record PVIJ01021366.1, on the reverse strand, counting down.
ACAAGAAGCTAGCATCCACAGGAAAAAACACTTTTCTGTTATGAAAAACACAACTTCATGATATTGGTTGATCAATAAGAAGATTCTCAGGGGAAACAGTCCTAAAGAGTTTAGTATATACATCTGAAGAAGTATGAATCTATATCTCTGAGTCATGTTTGGTGTTATAAGCCAATGCTACCTCAATTGAAAGAATACAAACAATAATAAATGTAGAGATGAATATAGATCATTTCTATTATTAAAAGCAAAAACAAAAATGAGTTTTGTATATATGAGCTGTTAAGTCTATGAAATGAAATTTTTCCCCCTCTTGGTCTACATGTGATAATTTGTATTGCTGAGTTTGCACAGTAAGTGCTGTATTGTGGGGTCCCTCTTGTACCTGTGGTGTAAATGCATTAACAGTTTTCATCTGCTTCTTCACGTGAGCTTTCTTCACGTGACCTTGATTTAACCCTGTCTTTGAATCCATGAAATCTTTTCTTCCTGCAATTGATGAGGAAGACCTCATTTTTGGAAAATACACTAACAAGTGTTTTCTCTGGAAAGCCACTTGAATTCAGATAATAAGTGGCTTTTTCTTTTATGTTTCTTTTTTTTTAAATATATATATTTTTATTGTTAGTTATGTCTTTTACATTTTGTATTCCCCTTGGGTAGCCCACCACCAATTCACCCGTGATCCATCTCCATGGTCCCTTGTGTTCTTTTCTATTCCATTTTGTGCACTTTTCCTTCCATCCCTCCGCCTCCCCCCCCCCAATTTAGCTGTTCCAGTCATTGTTTAGTCTCTAGAATAATTTGAAGTGAACATCTAAGGTTTTGACTTGCTCATACATCTTAGTGTGCTTATTCTTTTTTTAAAAATAATTTATTTATTTATATATAACTTACATAGTTGTTCACTTTTTATTTTTTTATTTAATTTATATTCTTTACATTATTGTGTGTCGCTGGTAGGTTTCCCACTACCAATTCACCCATGAACCATCACCATAATCCTTTGTGCTTTTCTCTCCCCTATTTAAATAAGTATCTGTATACATTTCTGTTCTAGAAAATCTATAAGATGTTGGAAGTATACAAATAAAAAAGACCTGTAAGGAAGGAAATATTCATAGAAGGTGATATTGAAATAACTTTAATGGAGTCAAGTAGTACTATATTGTTATGAAAAGAGTATTTATATCCGAAGCCTTGACCCTACCAATTAGCAGAATCTCTGTTTTCTCTTTTTCTAATGAAGCAACACATATCATAAAGAAATAGTTGTTTTTATTGGTATTATTGTTCTTAAGTTCTTCATCTATAGGCATACTGTTTCATATTTTTTCTCTAGTAATGGTGATTGGGACCAGGAAGTTAGCATTGGAGATTATGAGAAGTAGTTGGATAATGGATTTACTTTGAATCTAGAACAGGTAAATTTGCCAGTAGGATGTAAGGGGACTAAAAGGAGAGATGTCAGGATGAAACAATGGTGGGTTGGAATTGCCATCAATTGATATGACTATGAGAGGGACAGACGTATTAAGTTTGAGTTGTCTATTAGATATACATTTAACTATTTGAGTCTAGAGTTGGGGTGGAGAAAGGTTAAGTTAGGTGCAATTGGAAGAATAAATGTCCAAATAGCGGACTTCTATGATATTTAAAGTAATAAAATTGGATTAGACCATCAATGAAGCCAGAAAAAAAGATTTGCATTCCAAAGGCTGATTCCTGGAGGGCACCCTGACATTTAGAAATGTGAAGAACTAATAATGGAGACCAAGGTGGGGGATAAGTCAATCAGGTAGGAAATCAAGAGAGTTCTGTTCTTTTTTTTTTAAAAAAGATTTATTTATGTATGAATACAAGCTGGGGTACAAGCCAGAGGCCTGGGGCAGCAAGAGGGTTCACCAGAGACAGAGTGGGGTGCAGAACAGGCAGATTGACATAAATACACTGCTGAGGGGAGCAGCGGGCAAAGCAGGAGAGGTCTGCTGCGCCATGTGGGAATCTCCCCAGCTGGGCATCGAACTCGCTCGCAGCTGCTGACAGCTCCACAGCGCAGTGCTTAACTGCTGCACCACCAGGGAGGCCCCAAGAGAGTTCTGTTCTTAAAGCTAAAGACAGATTTTCAAGGAGAAGAAATGATGCTGTTGACAGATAACCAAGTTGAGGACTAATTGCATACTTAAAGACATGGGAGGGTTTTGAAAACCATAATAAGATAATTTTCTGTGAAGTTTTGAAGACAGTGGTACAGATAAATATTTTTAAGTACTACTGTGCAGGTATATCAAGTACTGAGATGGTAGATACAGGGAACAATGGAGTCAGGATTTAATTTATTTTATAAGCATTAATCTAAATGGACAATTCTGATATTAATCATCCAACAGACAGCAAAATTCTTAATTATTTATTCCCTGACTTCTCCTCATCCTCTGTTGTAGCTATTTTAATACTTTCGCTCTACCCAACCAGTCCACTTTGCTTGCTGTGTGAATAATATTTAATCTCCTTTCTCTAGGTTCCCATGTTACATCTCTTTATGTTCTGTGGTCCCATTAACAATCATCATCTTTCTTATCTTATCAACATAATTTTTTGATACTACCTCTCCTTTTCTTTCCTAGCTCTCTGAGCTTTATCTGCAATAGTACATGTTGTTTATTAATGGTCAAGTATCAGTTTCACCATTTATATTAACTGAAACTTAGCTCTGTTATCTTCCCATTTAATTCTCTAATGACTCCTCAGAAATGAATAGAGTGTATCTTTTCATTATGAGAAAGTTCCATATAAATGTCCATCATGTCTATAGTTCTAGCTAATGTCAGATTGTATTTAACATGTACTTGGGCAAGAAGAAATGGAATCCATTTATCAAGCAGTAAGCATACATAAATTCCCTGCAGGAGAAAATAAAATATAGTACCTAAATGCCAAGATGAGCATAATGAAAGGTATTCGTTTCCTTTGAAGTGTAATTTTTAAAGTGAATTTTGAGTTATATACGTGAAAACACACATCTTAGTAAAATAATTTTATTTTGAAGTTATTTCTGTAAAAACACATTTTTATTGCTCACTTTGTACATATTTGAATTCTCATTGTGAATCTCAAATAAGGAAAATAGAAGTAAATATTCCCAAAACTGATGTTTTCACATTCTCTGACCAGTTATTAATAATTCTCTGTCACAAAAGTCAATCACAAAAGTAAATCAAGGAAATCAAGAAAACCACCCCTTTTACAGTCGAAACAAACAAACAAAAAATACCTGGGACTAAACCTAACAAAAGAAGCGAAGGACCTTTACAAAGAAAACTATAAAACAGTATTAAAAGAAATAGAAGAAGACACAAAGAAATGGAAAGACATTCCCTGCTCATGGATTGGAATAATTAACATTATCAAAATGACCATACTACTGAAAGCAATTTACAGATTCAACGTTATTCCAATAAAAATGACATTCTTCAAAGAGATATAATGAATACCGATGAAGTCCATATGAATCACAAAAAAACCTTGAATAACCAAAGCTCTCCTGACCAAAAAAGGAGAATGGCGGTATCACCCTCCCAGACTTCAAAGTGTACTACAAAGCCATGATGATTAAAACTGCATGGTACTGGACCAAAAATAGACTCACATATAATGGAATTGAATAGAGAACCCAGAAATCAATCCACATATATATGGACAATTAATCTTTGATAAAGGTGCAAAGAATATGCAGTGGAACCAGGACAGTTTGTTCAACAAATGGTGCTGGGAAAACTGGATGACTACATGCAGAAAAATGAAACTAGACTACTACCTCACACCATGCATGAAAATCAATTCAAAATGGATAAGAGACTTGGACATAAGACCTGAAACCGTAAAATATATAGAAGAAAACCTAGGCAAAACAATACATGACATACATCTTATTAACATTTTTAAAGACACATACCCCAAAGCAAAGATAGTGAAGGAAAAGATAACTAACTGGGATTACATCAAACTAAAAAGCTTCTGTACAGCAAAAGAGACATTAACCAAAACAAAGAAACAGCCTACTGACTGGGAATAAATTTTTGCACTCCATGCATAAGACAAGGGACTGATTACAAAAATCTACAAAGAACTCACATGACTCAACAAAAACAAAGCAAAAAATCCAGTCAAAAAATGGGCAGAAGAACTTAAAAGACACTTCTCCAAAGAAGAAATGCAAATGGCCAACAGGCTTATGAAAAAATGTTCAACATCTCTCATAATCAGGGAAATGCAAATCAAAACCACAATGCGATACCACCTTACACCAACAAGAATGGCATGTATTAAAAACAGGGAACAACAAATGTTGGTGAGGATGTGGAGAAAAAGGAACTGCCCTACACTGCTGGTGGGAATGCAAACTGGTCCAACCACTATGGAAAGCTGTATGGCAGTCCCTCAAATTGCTAAAAATGGAGCTTCTATATTACTCAATAATACCACTTCTGGGAATCTACCCAAAGGACACAAAATCATTAATCCAAAAGGATACATACACCTGTATGTTTATTCCAGCATTGTTTACAATAGCTAAAATATAGAAACAACCCAGATACCCAAAAATAGATGACTGAATCAAGAAGATGTGATACATATACACAGTGGAATACATTTCAGCATTCAAAAAGATAAACATATGTAATTTGCAGCAACATGGATGGAGCTAGAAGGGATCATGCTCAGCAAAAAAAGCCAGAAAGAAAGAGAAAAATATCGAATGGTTTCACTTACAACAGGAATATACGGGAACCAAATAAGAAAGGGACATTCAGCAAGGGAGGGGGAGGATAAGTGCTCAAAACGGGGGAGAAAAGAGCACAAGGGACTATGGTAATGTGTCACAGGTGAATCGATGGTGGGTAACCTATGGGGAATACACAATAATATAAAAGATATAAATAATAAAAAATAAATAAATAAAAAAATTTAAAAAATTCTCTGCTTCTCTGCCCTCCTTCACACCCACTATGTGATGCCAGCCTACATGAAGAAGATCTAGTGAGGAGAAACCATTTAAGTAACAATTTCCTAGAGTGCTCTGAACTCAGATGGCACCTAGAGAGGCCATATGCTTTGTCCTAGTCAAACCACTGAGGTCTACCACTGACTTCAACCAGGTGAGTCGCTGGGAATTCTCCCTGCAGAGAGAGTTTTTTGCTTAGTGGTGGTTCTAACTGAGGTCCTCAGAAGCAACCATAGTCAACACAGTCAAGGAGCTTGAAGGCTCATGTTCATCCTTAAATGAAATGTTTTAGTATTCCCTGCATGGCATTACTCTTTGATAGCAAACGTCTTTCTCCCTAACTCCTTCCATAAAGCAGAACTAAGTATGCCACATATATCCCTATCTCTAATTATTTTCTTTATTTGAATTAAACTTCCTTTTCATAAGATGGCAATCTTATTTCTAAGGTAGTCAGTGTGGTTAGGTTTGGGGGAATAACAGGGAGTCCTTTATTTGGTCAGATTGCTTCTTGATTATTGGTAATTTATACTTTCATGGTTACAAGAATGCAAACTTCCTACTATTAATGTTTTGATGTCTACCCTTCCTTCCAAACTTTCTCTAAACAATAATTTCCTTTTGTTATCACCATAACTTTAATATCTTCCATACTTTATTTTTCAAATCAATTTTGTCCTTTTTTTAATTTCTATTACTTTGCTACATCATAGTAATACTGAAATAATTATCACCTTGTTACAGTAAATCATCACACTAAACTGTAAAAATGAAAGCTATTGCCCTCCTTCTATAAGGTAATATTCTTATAGCCAGACACAGATCCTATGAACAGAGCCATGAATTTGGACCACCATAGAAACTTGAGCCTAATTCCTTGCTTATCATTCTGGTTGCTCCCATATTTCCTTGCCATTTCTTAGGATCTTTTACTTGAGGAGTTGAGACCATCTGTTGCTGAACATAGTTTTCCTTCAGGCTAAGTCAGCCATGCTTCTAGTTGGTCTAATTGAGAATTGGTTTTGCGTCAGGTTGTATGTGGAAATGCATAAAATTTATAATTTTACTGTTAGTGTGCCAACATGGATTCAGAAACCTTTATGCTGTCACATATAATCTGTGATAAAACTCTGGTCACAGTTAGCTGAATTGATGACCATTATTCAAGCCAGTTTTGCCTGAATATTTTATCACATCTGTGGACATATCATCTCTGTTATTTTCAAACTTTCAGTAGTTCAAGTAAATAACTACATTAGACTCACTTTGATGATGGCAACAAATAGCTGATGCTTTTCAAGGTTTTGCTCATGATGTGTTTTGTTTTTATTTATTTTAAAAGATTTATTTATCATAGAAGAACTGGGGTGCAGGCCAGAAGTGTGATGAGTGAGAGAATCCATCAGAGAGAGTGGGGAGCAGAACAGGTGGATCTACTGAAATATACTGCTGAGGGGAGCAGCAGGCAAGACTCAGAGAGGTTTGCTGCGCCATATGTGGATTAGCTCCCTGGCCAGGAATAGAACTCAGGCCACAGTGGTGATAACACTGAGATTTAACCCCTATGCCACCAGAGAGACCCACATAGATGTGTTTTAAAATAATATCCTTTTATTTGCTAACATAGTAAAATGAATCGAAAGACTTAATATAAGACTAAAGTGAGCATGATAAACAAAATTCCAAGCAGATAACCAGGAAAGAAATCAGTTTTTACTGCAGCTTTCTTTTGATTTGATGCTTAACAACAGCTGAAGTAACACCACTCTAAGATTTTTCCAATTAATCAGAGTCTATCCTCATCTGGGAAGGTTACTTTCAGTAGAATTTAATAAGCTGTATCCAGATTCTTAGTAAAGTACATCAACCTTTTATATACTGCAACAGTATTATATAGTAGAGTCTAAGTATATTGCAGAATACCAAGCTTCTACTGCAGATGAGATCATATAACCTTTCTAGCTCATAAAAGAGAAAAGTAGCTGACAACCAGGGTTAGTGGGTTCTACATAAATCCATGAAATTTTCAAGGGGATGCTTATGTATATTGGGAGCTCAGTGTTTATCTTAATCTCCTGTTAAACATAACTGGTCACGGTTCAGAACATGCTGAATGGATATCTATTATTCAAGCCTGTTTTGCCTGAGTATCTTAATCATTTTTTATTACCCAAGGAAGGGCATACAAAGTCTAAATGACGTTATTTTTCAGTCTGTCTTATACGGAGCTCAGGAGGTTTTAAATAACTAATTTTTCCATCAAAGAGGAGGAAGTTTTTTTCCCTTAGCACACTGAGGTATTCATCACTCTTTGGGGAATTTATTAGACATTATTTTAAGCACCATGTGTTACCATATTAGTATCATAAATAATATCTAAATAGGGTTCCTTGGGAGAGGTATGTAGGCTTATTATATTGATAACCCAGTTTATAAAAACTGGTGCTATAGGTGATTAAAACTTGAGAGTGTAACCAATTTTAAGAGGTACATTAGGTTGTGAGGGTTCTTTTTATTAAAGTGAAAATTAGCCACAATGTAACATGTGTATACCAGGAGCCAAGAATTTAAAAGTTGGGAATAATTACACTTTTACATTCTAAGATGAATTGATTTTATTACAAGGCTAGAACATTAGTTGCTACTAAAAATTGAAAAGTGACTTGCAATTCCTCAAAATGTCCTCTTTTTCCAGACTCACATTATTTTTCTTCATGATCTCAATATTAATTTAGAGGCCCCATCCAGCATCCTGACTTCTTAATGACTCTTAATAGTCATTTCTTCCACCCCATCTCAGTCACCCCCATGATTACACCTGAGACTTTATTTTTAGAGAAACAATATACTTTGCTTTCTAGTTTTTCAGCTCATGACACCTCAGTCATTTTTAGGTACTATGTAGTCCTTCATTGACTGATTTTTTAAACCAGTCATCGTCCCCTTTCATACTTCTTACCTTGCCCAATGTTGATTCCGTAGTGCATTCCTATATTTGCATCCTGATGGAGTCATAAACCTGGCAAATATCCCCTATTCATCTTCTAAGATACAGTTGCAGGAGAAGATGTCACAGCTGAGCTGACCTGTTTCATTTTCTAATTCATCCTCCCTCCTCACACAAATAGTACTCGTCATGATGCAGCGAGCATACTGTATTTTCTTTTTCTTTTTTTTTTATATATATTTTTATTGTTATTTATGTCTTTCACATTTTGTATTCCCCTTGGGTAGCCCACCACCAATTCACCCGTGATCCATCTCCATGGTCCCTTGTGTTCTTTTCTATTCCATTTTGTGCGCTTTTCCTTCCCTCCCTCCGCCTCCCCCCCACCCCAGTATTAACTTTCCCTTCCTCCCCAGTGGCGCAGCGGTTAGGCGCTGCACTGTGGAGCTGTCAGCAGCAGCAACACGAGTTTGAGGCCCGGCCAGGGAGATTCCCACATGGCGTGGCAGACCTCTCCTGCCTCTTCCGCTGCTCCCCTCAGCAGTGTGTTTCCGTCCATCTGCCTGTTCTGCTCCCCACTCTCTCTGGTGAACCCTCTAGCCTCCCAGTGCCTCTGGCCTGTACCCCAGCTTGTATGCATAAATAAATAAATCTTAAAAAACAAAAAGCATTAACTTTCCTATTCCCTGGAAAGGGCCTTTCATGCATTTCCTTCTGCAATCAGTCTGCCTCCTGGACTTGTAGATGTCTGCTACTTGATTGAAGAGAGAGAAGCTGTCAGATCAGAACTGTCCTCCTTCTAACACCAAATCTAAAACACTCTATCTTGACAAGATTTTCTGTTGTTCTTTCTGAAATGCCCTTGCTCTTGTCCAAGGTAACTCCTCCGATGTGCTTTAAGCTCCCGTTCTCTATTATCTTTGCAAGGACTTCACTTTTGCAGTTGTTGCTTTCTTCTTCTGTAAGATCAATATTTCTCTTTCTACAGGATCCTCTGAGAAAGTAAATAACGATGTGAACAAAAAAGCCATCAAACCAAATTCTACTCTTCTCAGCTCCTGTCAACTACGGTCCCAATACTCTTTATTTTTACAACAAAAGTTTATAAAAGAGTTTTCTATGTTTTTTTGCCACTTCCTAACTTGCATTTATAATTTTAGCTACTTTTTTCTGTTTTATTTTATTTATTGTGATATATGATGGCAAGATATGTGATAGTATCTATAATTTGTATGCCCTGTTTAAAGAATAATAAATTGAATGTTCATATGACTCATCCAGCTTTAGAAAATAAAATATTTCTAGTACATTTGAAGCCCTGTTAAGTGTCTTTCCAATCCCTCCTCATCCTACCCTACCTTTCCATCAGAAGTAACCACCATCCTGGATTCTGTGCTTCAAGACTCACCATTCTCTTCACTGATACTGCACTATCATAATCACGCCACCCTTATGAGAAGTCTTAATGTCTGGTAGGTCACACCTTACATTGTTAATATCCTCTGGAAGAAACTTAGCTATATGTGATTTTTTGAAAATTTACATATACACTTTAGAATTAGGTTAGAAAGCTACATACACACACACAACTCTGCTGGGATTTTTGTTGTAATTGTATCTAATATATAGGTTTTTCCTATCTGTGAACATTGGCATGTCTATTTAATTAGGTCTTTTTCCTTACAGATTTTTATTGTGGTGATTTTTTACAAAAGTAGTTAATGATCAACTCATACACACATTAACTCAATTCCATAATTATTAAAGTCTTCTAGATTTGCTATGAAAATAACTTCCTTCCTGAACAGTTAGGGTAAATACTTATTTTTTCCCTTGCTTACCAATTTTCAGAGTAAAGAACTGATCTAAAAATCTCTTCCAATGATGACAAATTAATTTAATTAAACCCGTTTGAAAATACATTGCAGTTGAGGTGTATAGATCACCTCTAACCACTTCTCCTAAAATTAAGGAATTCTTTATATAATACCATATCTGTTACATCTCATCAAGAAGCACATACCCTTCCTACATCTCTAATCGTATCCACTATTCAGTCTATATTCAAATCTCATTTGTGTCTTCATTGTATTTTGTAACTTTCTTTCCTCTAAGTGATGCACCATGCATTTTTATTAATATGTCTTTTCAGCTTCTTCGATTCTAGAAAAGTTCTGACACATCTGTTTTCATGGCATTCAGTTCTCCAAGCAGATGTGCTGTAGAATGTTTCATATTCTGAATTTGTCTGAATAGGACCTTGTGATACTATGAATGCCAATTTCCTTGTTTCTCCCTCCTGTAAATTCTGAAGGCCCAAGGGCTTGGCCAGAGATTGAGCACATTGGTCAGCAGACTGCGTAAGTGGTGCTGCGGGCACCCAGAACGTCACCAGGAGGTGCCTGCAGCCCATTCCCCACTGTCAGTAAATTAACATAGGTCATTTGGTTAAGTCTGGAGTCACCGTACCTTTTTGCTGTAAGAGTTCATCTTTCCCTTTAAAATGAATAACCACATTAACTTCTAAGATAATTGCTTTGTGTTCAATTGAGCGCCCATTAAAAAATAAAAAAAGATATAAGATCCTCATCCCTAGTACATAAAAATGAGATCTTATTTGGAGAAACGGTCTTTACAGAAGGAATCAAGTTAATAAAAATCAAGTTTCAAACTCAAGGAAAAATGAAGTTTACAGAGGTCATAAGAATGGGTCCTACTCCTGTATGATTGATGTCCTCATACACAGACGAAATCTGTACAGAAAGACAGACAAATACAGAGAGGAAAGACAACAAGCAGGAAGAGACAGAGGGAGAAGGCAGACATCAACAAGTCTGAGGTCTGGGAGAGAGGCTCGGAAAAAGTCCTTCCCTTGTACCCTTCAAAGGAATATGACCCTGCCTATACCTTGAATGTAGCTTCCAGAAGGAGACAATATATTTCTTTTGTGCCAGCCATCCAGGCTTTGGTACATGGTTACTGCATCCCTAGAAAACTAATAGAGGGCCTCCTTGGTGGCGCAGTGGGTCGAGTGCAGCACTGTAAAGCCATCCAGAGCCACTGCAGCACAAGTCCGATCCCCAGCCAGGTTGCTTCCCATGTGATGCAGCAGACCTCTCTTGCCTCATCCACTGCTCCCCTCAGCCGTGTACTTCAGTAGATCTGCCTGTTCTGCTCCCCACTCTGTATCTGGTGAATCCTCTCACTCCCCACACCTCTGGCCTACACCCTAGCTTTTATGCATAAATGAATAAATCTTAAAAAAAAGAAGAAAACTAATAGAGTGATATCTGGCACCATGCAAATGCCATGTTCAACATCATTTTCTGACTCTAGTGCTTCTTCTACATCTGTTATTTTGATATCCTTCTTTTAGAAGTTTTCCCTCATCAGCTAAAAATAAACTGCTATTCTTCCAAAAAGTTGGGAGAAATGCTTACTTTTTCCACTTCACTATTAACATTTGGATTAAGGAATTAATGTCACAACTGCATTCAATGATAGAAAATTCATAATTTTCTTTTTTCCCCCTTGTTTTTAATTCCCGTTAGACTTGTACATTTTTTAAAGTTATTCAATATTTTGTTGTAAGTTATAGTTATTATTCTTTTTGTTGCTCAGAATGTCCCAAATTTAATTACTAGGAACCTTTTGAGGTGGTTTTTGGGTCTTCTAGCCATGTCCCCATCAGTTATTCCTGACGTTCTTGTTTTGGTGCAGTATCTCCCAGACTCAACTTCTGCTTTCCCTGGCTCATACCCAGAATCAGCTATTTGTCCAAGAAAAAATGGAAAGGCATTTATTTTAGCCCTTTTATTAGACAAAGTCAGGAAGTATAATGTTTTTAGAACTTGTGAGTTCATTTTACATTCCATTTAAAATTTAACATTACAAGAAGTTTTCTAATTTGTGCTCTTTTATACCTAAGATCAAGATTCTTAATAATATTAACATTTTCTTATTTGCTTATGACAGTTTCAGAATTATAGTGCAATATTATACCTCTATTCATTATTCTCCATCTTATATTCAAAAGGTGGCATGCCAATCAATATTCAGCCCAATTTCTTTATGATATCACTATATATCCTGGGGATCTGTTCAAAGCAGCACAGAGAAATATTTTCTTTTTGAAGCTGCACTGCATGACACATCTGACTGTACTGTTATTTATTCCAGCAGTTCCCTACTATCAAGTGTTATTTTCCTCAGTATTTTGCGACTAAAATAACCTCATAAGAACAATATTTGTGTGATTTTATTTTTCTGAAGGAATATTTTTAAGTTAGATTGTTAGAAGAAGTATTTCTGGGTCAGAGTGTAACTCACATTTCTTATTTTCATCCTGGAAATTATTTTAGGAAGAAAAAGGAAAGAAAAATAGGTTTTAGCAGAAATCATCCTGCCAACAAGAGAAGTGGTTATGCTAACAGATGAAGCAATTGCCATCATTTGCTTTACTTTTTTTTTTTTTTTCTACTGGGGAAGAGAACTGGCAAGGAAATTGGAGGTCTTATGTGTAAAATGAAACATCACAGTGGTGATTTCAAGCCACTTGGAACACAAGTTTTAAGGAAGACTGAGGAACTGCAGTTAGTCAGTGGATGAAATTCTTTGATTCCCTGGTGTTTAGTGAAGCAGAAAGACTTTGAGACCTGAAATTTAAAGTGGTTATGAATACCATTCTGGAGATTTTTCCAGTGGTAAAGGAACAACTCTGCCCCTAGCCACTCAGGACCCATGAGTACAGAATATGAGATCTACTTTAGATCTCAATGAGAGAAGAGGGGTTGCATCCAGCAGCATCTGGAAACTCCCACCCCACTTGTAGTTTTTCTTATTGCACAGTATGTATGGGAGAAGAGAACAAAGCATAATGCTACAAAATTCAAACCAAAATCAGAACCAGGAAAATCATTTTGTTATTCAGCACTTGCAACTGTGGAATGACTCTGGGATACTTAGACTATGAAGATAATGTGAAATTTAAGACCAGATTCTAGACATTGCAAAGTAGAATATAAATCTACGGATATGGTAGCTGCTGGTAGTTATTCCTACAGTTAGCCAGGTTTTGCGGAGGATTTTATTAGCAATGCAGATATTTTTATGCTATAGCTCTGTGGTCAGCCCAGTATGACAGTGGAAGTCAAGTTTTGGAGGATTTACTTTCTAGGAAGCATCAAATGTCAGCTTCTTGTATTTTAATAAACAAGTAAAGTTTCAAAAGTGCATGAAAGAAAATTCAGAAAAATAGTGTTTTTGTGTTTTTTTTTCCCCAAAGTGCTTCCCATCCATGGCCCTGAAAGGCAGAGCTATATTTAAAAAGGGAATGAGATCTCGTTTGGAGGTTCTAGCAGGAAAGGGCAGCAACCCGTATATCCTTGACCAAAGAACAGTCCATCTCTATTTGGGGAAAGCTGTCCTCTTTGACTGAGTGCATAGCTTTGGGGGAGCACACACGTAGTGGTGAGGGAGGAAGGGGGCATGTGCCTGGCTAGCCAGATCAGCCATATGAACCCTGGCGATCAATGCAGTGATAGATGTTGCAGCCAGATCTCCCTCACATCCAGACACACAGACTAATGGAATCGAATTGAAAATCCAGAAATAAAGCCACACATGTATCGTTAACTAATCTATGACAAAGGAGCAAAGGATGTTCCCTGGAACAGGAAAGTCTTTTCAATAAATGTGCTGGGAAAACTGGACTGCAACATGCAAAAGAAAGAAACTAGACTACTACCTTCAACAGACACAAGAAAACAACTCAAAATGGATAAAATACCTGAATGTAAGACCTGAAACCATAAAATACACAGAAGAAAGCATAACACTCTATGCCATACATCTCAAAAACATATATGAGGACTTATCCCCAGAAACAAAGAAAATGAAGAAAAGATCAACAACTGGGACTGCATCAAACTAAAAAGCCTCTGTATAGCAAAAGGGACAATAACCAGAGTGAAGAGACAGTTTACAGATTGAGAGAAAATACAATATTTGCACTCTCCACAACCCATAAGGGACTGATACCAAAGATTTACGAAGAACTTATACAACTGAAAAAAAAAAAAAAAGCAAATCATTCTGTCAAAAAATGGGCAGAACTAAAAGGATGCTTCTCTGAAGAGGAAATGCAAATGGCCAAGAGGTATATGAAAAAGTGCTCAACATCACTTATAGTTAGTCAGGGAAATGCAAGTCAAAACCACAATGAGATACTACCTCACACCAGTGAGAATGGCACATATTAAAAAAAACAAGCAACAAAAAATTCTGGTGAAGATGTGGAGATAAAGGAACCCTCTTACACTGCTGGTGGGAATGTATACTGATCCAACCACTATGGAAAGCTGTATGGAGTTTCCTCAAATTACTAAAAATGGAGCTACCATATGACCCAGCAATTGCACTCCTAGTAATCTACCTAAAGGACACAAAAACATTAATTTGAAAGGAAACTTGCACAACTATGTTTATTGCAATAGTTAAGATATTGAAAGAACCAAAATGCCCCAAAGCAGATGACTGGATCAAGAAGATACGGTATATATACACAATGGAATACTATTCAGCAATCAAAAAAGATAAATTCATGCCATTCACAGCAACATGGATGGAGCTGGAAGGGATTATGCTCAGTGAAATAAGTCAGAAGGAAAAAGCAACAGCAGATGGTTTCACTTAGAAATATAAGAAATTGAGACAAAATGTAAAAAAAAGGACAAAACTTGGAGGCAGACTATAGATCTGAGGCATACATCAGGGGAAGGGGAGGAAGATGTGTCAAAATAGGGGTGGGGAGAGTACAAAGAGACTGTGGTGATGGTTCATCTGTGATGTGGTGGTAGGAGATTCATAGGGACTACATGAGTGAAGAAATCAACTATTGAACAAAAATACAAATCAGTGTAGGTTGGGGCAGTGATAGTTCAGATGTGCAGATGTACCTGGAACATTTTATTGTTCTGTAAAACAAGGAAGACCTCAAATGTAATAGGACAGAGAAACCAACTTGGAGGGGTTCCCTGTGGCCATAGCTGGTAAAATTTGAAGCATCAAAATAAGTAGTAACAGTAACTAAAGATTATTATACATTGAACAAAATAAGAATCTATGAATCTGTACTAGTATCCATATATGGATGAATGAATGAGTAAACGAATGAATGAATGAACGAGAAAGGAAAGCTCTATTTTTACAGTGCCACCTAATGAATTCAGAAGGATTAATGGAATTAGGTAAGTGCCATTTAGTAATCATTATAGTAATAGTCTATTGCAGTAAGAGTTATGAATGATATTAAAAGTAGGAGGTAAAAGTTTTCTGATAAACAGGATATTTGCATCAAAAGGTATTCTTATGAAATATATCTTAGAGAGGGAAGTTGTAGCTTTCTAGTTGAGATATATTATGGACACCACCTTGATGAAGTAATTAAATTAAATATCTTCAGTCTTAGGACAAATCAGAATTGGGTACCTGTTGATAGGATACAATGAGAAGAACTTGGCATCTCTTCTATGATAGTCCTTAAAGAAATGGGTAGCCTGGATATAAATCTGAAGAAACATTAGACAAATCCATTTTGAAAGACATTCCAGTAAATACCTGGTTTATAATCTTCAAAAAAAATGTTGCAAAGGTGGACCTCCCTGGTGGTGCAACGGCTTAAGGTCAGCACTATGAAGCTATCCAGAGCCACTGCAGTACGAGTTCGATACCCAGCCAGGGAGATTCCTATATGGCGCAGCAGACCTCTCCTGCCTCCCTTGCTGCTCCCCTCAGCAGTGTACTTCAGTCTATCTACCTGTTCTACTCCCTACTCTGTGTCGGTGAATCCTCTCACTACCCCACACCTCTGGCCTACACCCTAGCTTGTATGCCTAAATAAACAAATCTTAAAAACAAAACAAAACAAAACAAAAAACAATGTTGTAAAGTTTAAGAAAGGGATAAAGGACTGTTCCAGATTGGAGAACAAGGAGACATGACAACTAGACATGGTTCATGATTTTGGATTGAATCCATTTGTTATAAATTGGTGAAAAGTGAAAGGGGTCTTTATTAAATACTAAATCAGTGTTATTTTCTTGATTCTAATGGTATTCTGCTGCAGTGATGTACTATGTAGTTCTTGTTTTGTGTAAATACACATTATAGTATTCAAAAACAATGAGACATTATATATGCAAACTGCTTTCAGAATATTTAGGGGAAAAGCAATTTAATTATATAATGCTTTTTTTCCTAACTTAAATCCTTAAATGTTTTTACATTTCAGTAAGAATAAAGTAAATATCACTAGTCATGACTTACCAAGTTTTTAAGATCTGATTTGCCTCTGCTTGCTGTCTGGTTTTATATTCTAGATTCCAGTTTAGTCCATCTTTAGTCTCTCTGAAGTCTCTTGCACAAGCTGTCCAAATTCTTGGAAGGATCCGTCTATGGCCAGAAAAAAATGTTACTTATTCAGGGAGATCTTCTTTAACCACTCTACCAAAACTGCTAAATCCCAATCACCATCGTTTCAACCTTGTCATTTTTTACACTGTATTTTTCAACATTGGATATTATTTTATTTCTTGTTTATTATTTACCACTTTTATTAGGGTAGAAGCTCCAAGAGGAGAGACCATATCTGTCTTGTTTGCTGTAACTCTCCAGAGCTGAGAATAGTGTTGGGACTGAATAAATATTGCTCCTGAATGAATTTTATTCAACCATGCATTTTAATTTCTAAGCAGTCATACTGGTTCAAAGCTTTAATGCCAAAATATTTCTATGTCAAATATCCAATTATTTGTGACTTATTTTTTTGAAGAACTGGAGCATACCCAAATATATATCATTTATTGTTTTGTTGTTTCTTTTTGCTAAGACCTGTTCATATAGATAGACCTCACTATTTATATGAAATGAAAGATAATGTCATTAAAAGTCTTGGTGTCTGCCCCTGGAGCCCTCCATTGGACCTACACTTTATAGATGCTCTCTCCT
>PVIJ01021365.1:0-18665 GCA_004024925.1 Scalopus aquaticus | reverse complement strand
CATAAGTAACAATAAAAAAAAAAAAAATGGCTCCTTTTGTTTTTAAATCAGGCACAAGGACCTGGTCTGTGACCATATGCCCTTTAGCCTCTCTGAGTGAAATGAGAGCTAATGGCCATAGAGCTCTTGTTCTTTTTTTTTTTTTTTTAAACTTTTACTTCTATGTTTAGATCTTAATGTCCAAAGGTTGATCTTGTGAGTCACCTCAGGTTATCTTTTAAGACTCTCTACAATCTTCAGTTCAGTTTTACAAATATTCATAGACCCTCTATTAAGCCGGTATTATACTAAAATTTGGCATATAAATTCCTCTATAGTTCCAGTTATCTTAGAATTATGGCCTACTTGAATCTAATTAAGTGTGAAGTATTTGTTGAGCCATAAGGGGAAAACAGCAGCTCTTAAACACAGCAGTCATCCAGATGCTAGTTTGTCAACTTATAGGAGTCAGGTAAAGATTTCAACCAGGTATTTGATTTTCATTATGAAAGAAAGTTCCAAAGTTAAAGAAATAACTACAAGGAAGACTCATAGACAGAACGCAAACACAACTGCTGCTTCTCACTGGATGACAATTTACTTCTTCTCTTTCCTCCCCTTGGAAACATCATACATGGGAGAGTGAGCCAGCCTACTTGTACAACTATGAATGTGCTCTGGGATAGGCCTGATAACAAATGGCAAATTACCATTATCTCTAAAATCCTTTCAAGCTTGATTGAAGAGAATATGTAAATGGTTTCTTTCTCTCTGTCTAGAGGGGTTTAGCTGTCCTGCCTAGGATGATAATGCAATCATCTGTGGAAAACACAAATTCCATAATTAACATTAGAGCACTAGGAAACTTTCCCTAGGAAAGGCAAACCCAGGCAGGTCCCTACACAGCTATCAAAACAAGAGGGTTTGGTTTGATTGATTTGATTGAAACTTGGTCAAGTGTCTTATTTCTTCTTTCCTACTTGCAGAGAGTCAAGGCAAAGTGTCCTGATTATCTTTCAGGGCATCTTCTCCAGCCTGTCTCCAATCAAACAGAATCTGAACAGACCCAGTCAGACTCAAACTTCCTTTCTAATCAGATGGGGCACACTATTGTCAAGGCATAAGTCAGAGGATTCATGAGACCGAATATGACTATGTGCCCACTTTCTGTCATGCATATGTCTAAACATAAGACATCCCTGAATCTACAGGCATACCTATAGACCACTTGGGATACCGACTTTGACTTCTTCTTTTTCTCCAAATCCAATTTCTCCCTCCTGTTCATTTAAGTAAATTATTTAGCAAACCAATCCTTTCTTCTTTTTTTTCTCCTCACCATTTCCACATTTTAAAAAAATCACATCTAGTCCTATTTCATTCTTCTAGTCTCCGATGTGATTTTAAATGCCTAAATAATTTGAAATAATTTGTTTAAAAAATCCAATGGCTCTCTATTGCCCAAAGTCCAAAGTTCCATATCACCCATAAGTCAAAACTCAATTCTTTGTCTAGAAATAAAAGTTATTGCAATTTTCAGAAACACTTGAAAGAGGAAGATTATCTTATATGATCTATCCATATCTAAATATAGCTAGACATATAAGACAGAAAGTGGGCATGTAGTAATGTCCAATTTATATATCTGTGTGTGTATAAACTTTATACACACACATATATTCCTAACTATGACAATTTACAGAGTTATTACAGAGTTCAAAAAATAAAGACCAATAGTCTTGGGGAAATCAAGGCCAGAAGTGGCATAAGCCCCAAGTATAAAACAAGCTTTCTGCTTTTTCTTCTTGCCAAAATTTTTGAAGTTTCTTTAACATCTGGACTCCAGATAAAAGTCTCAGATTTGAGCAGTGGTGACTTTTCTAGTATGACAGTTTCTATAATTGTGACTTTGAACCAAAAAGGGAACCTGCTCTTATAAAGATATTATTGCAGTAAGGGTAGAAAAGTCATTGGCTGAAATATACAAAATTTCAGAACATCAGAAGCAGACAGAATGAATGAAAATTCTCTTCCCTGGTGTTGAAAAACTCTGTGTCTGTGGTCTCACACATGTCTGGATGAAGGTCTAACCTCAATCTTTTAGTTTGATGGTTTGCACAATATAAACATAACCACTATTTTGTTTGAATGAACAAAGAAAGCAAACAGGAGACAGAGGATTGGGATGGTGTTGATTCTTGTTTCACTGGATTCAAAACCTTTGGATCGGGCCCCCCGCTGGCACAGCAGTTGAGCGCTGCGCTGTGGAGGTGTGGGCAGCACGAGATGAGAGTTCGACGCCCAGCCGGGGAGAATCCCACATGGTGCGGCAGACCTCTCCTGCCTCGCCCGCTGCTCCCCTCAGCAGTGGATTTCTGATCTGCCTTTTCTGCTCCCCACTCTGTCTCTGGTGAAACCTCTCGCTGCCCCACGCCTCTGACCTGTACCCCAGCTTGTATAAATAAATCTTTAAAAAAAATTAAAAAAAAAAAACTTTGGATCAAGCCACCATGTATTAACACATTAAAAGAAAAAGCTATTCAGCATTCAAAAATGATAAACACATGCAATTCATAGCAACATGGATGGAGCTAGAAGGGATCATGCTCAGCAAAATAAGCCAAAAGGAAAAAGAAAAATATCGAATGGTTTCACCTGTAACAGGAATATAGGGGAAGAAAATAAAAGAGAGACATTCAGCGACAGAGGGGGAGGATAGGGGCTCAGAATGGGGGGGAGGGGAGCACGGAGGACTATGATGACAGTTCATGGGTGAATTGGTGGTGGGAAACCTATGGGGAACACACAATAATGTAAAAGACATAAGTAATAATAATTTAATAACAATAATCACAATAAAATTAAAAATATAAATTAAAAAACATTTAGATGTAGCATTTAATGGACAGCAAATAGGGGCCGGAGGTTGAATTTTGAAAAGCTCAAAATGAAAATAAGTTCTTAGCAAAATATTTGAAAATGTTATCTGAATTTCTATTAATTGAGGCAATTTCTATAAAATACTACTTGGAAAAAAACAAGACCGATGATAATTTAACAGCTAAGTAGCCTCGATACAAAAAATACATTATGTGTAGTTACTACTATACAAACGGGTTGACTCTATATGTCAGTTATTGGGGCTTATAATTCTTTCCTCCCCGACTAATATAATGGGCCAGATATCAAGGCACAGAGAAGTCTAATTTCAAGAGTAGATACCAGGAATTCATCTCTCTTCTCTTAACCTCATAATCTGCTGCCTATAATGGGAGTATTATTCATTAGAGATATGGAGGAAGATCACAAGAATGAGATGGGACACAGGAATGACAGCCAGGGTCATCTGTAGAGGCCAAACTTCCTAAGCAGATTTCCCCTACTAGGCACTGTCATCAACTCTCCTTTTTTTCTCACCTAGGTGGTACTGTAAGAGCCTGTTGCTTCCAGGCAAACAGGGCAAGGCAGTTTCCCCTCTTATTTTATAAGTACACTCATCATAATCTTCAATTTTGCCTTTTATCCCACAAAATCTAAGATGTTTATTATCTGGTCCTTAACCAAAAAAGTGTCCAGACTTAGCATCAACTTTAGATCAAATATCCAAAAGACAGTTAAAAAAAAAAAAAAAACCTCTCTTTCTATATATTGCTGCAAATAAGGAAAAGCTATTTAAGAATCAGAACCAAATTAGTGCTGCAGAAACTCCTGTTAATAAGGCATCTCAGTGAGAACCTACTAATTGGATATGCATATTTAAGGTCATATTTACCATTTAGCATGCTATGGCAAAATTGGTTTCAGATCACTTTCAGGATTACTCGACATTTCATTGACAAAGCATAAATGGAAACACCACACCTAGATGGTTCTCTTCAGAGAGCTGCAACACTCCACCCACCCATGGTAATCTGGGCCCATTCAATTACGTAGAGGCAGTGCAACAGCAAGCAAGAAAATTAGCAATCAGCAAACTATTAGCACAGGGTACCTGAGCACTTCCTACCAATTTGCCGTTAAGCTACTATATTTTAGTGATGACCACTCTCTTTGGATCACTCTCTTTGGAATATAAAATTTCATTGTAGGAACAATTATTTGCCTAGGAGCATATGCAGAAAGAACCTACCTTAGATTCACTCATTTAAGAAATGACCATAAAAGAATGGTTTTGACCATATAAAACACTCTCTCTAGCTTGTTGTTTAGACTATATATTTTTCTCAAATAAAGTACTAAACAGACACACTCTGATTTACATTCTAAACACTAAGTGAGTGTTTTAAAATTATCATTCCGATTAATTCCCTAGTTGCTGATTTGCCCCTTATAGATGAGGTCACTTTGTGACTAATTGAAAACTTCAGCTGACCTTCCTTTATCAAAACTTAAACACAAAGATACTATTAATTCTTTACAGGGTATGACTTGCATAATTATTCTGTCTTCAACTGGAACCTTCACTCCAATGTTGACAAGAGTAAAATAAAACTCACTATATATTTCTCATCTATTTCTAAACTGAAACACAACACAAAATACAGTGAGGCCTGCAAAACAACCCTCTCAGAAGAGCAACTTTTTCAGGTCTCAGAACAAGTTATCAGTTGACAACCAGGCATATAAGATTTGGAACAAGATTTTAAAAGTTTAAAACAATATTTAAATGTTTTAGGGTAAGTGAGAATTGTCAGGTTTTTCTGCCCTCCCCTCGATGATGGAGCTGTGCAGGCCTATGTGCCTGCTTGATGGCGGGCATCTGGAATAGGGTGTGGGCCTGCATGAGTGGGCACACTTGATCCAGAGACTAGGCTTAAAAGCAGAAGCAGCAGAGCAAGCAGCAGAGAACAGAGCGTGGAGCAGAGGACTGTTTGGGTGCAACAAGAGAGGCCATGAGACGCCGCCAGAGAACCCACAAAGAGTGAAGGTTCATGGGGAGCTGGGAGGCCTGCCAGCCTCCCAGCCCCATTGCCTGCCCTGTACCTGGTAGCCTCCCTACAAGAGACCATTAAAAAGCATAAAAAGTCACTGAGAGCTCCAGAACTCCTCCTTTTGATCCGTCTATGCAGCCCCATAGACAACCTGTGCTTCCTCTGGTCATCCTGCCCTACAAATGGTAAAAAACAAAAGAGAGAGAGGCAAAACAAAAATTGTTCCTCTATTTGTATAGAAAAAAAATCAGTTTCACATGGGAAGTAGTGACTTCAGATGTTACTAAAAATAGGAATTTGAAAGGAAATCAGTACAGTATTAAAGAACACAGTCCTTTTAAATGCTTGAAATATCTTGAGAAAATAAAGTCAGTACTAGTGGAAAATAATGTGAAGGAAGTTGTGTGGTTGGGAGAATGGTGGTTGGGAAGGCTTGAAAAAAAATTCCAGGGGCCAGATTGCCCTTAATTCTGGGTGATGGGATGTTTCTCATTTCATAGGTATAAAATAAATACATAATGTTCCAGAAAGGACTAAGGATTAGTCTTTGATTCATAATCTGGTGCTCTCACTGTATCATCCCAACAAGACAGGCAGTAATTGAGGATGGCTATCATGACGTTCACGTGGAACAGAAGTATGAGTAAATTCTTATGTCAAGTCTTCCAAGAGGCCTCACTGACCATATCCCTTCTCTAGTCACTCTCATCACATCACCTGGTAGCAGTGTGCAGACCTCCAACATATATTCATTCATTTATTATTTATCTTTTTGCATAGGAACACAAGAATCCAACAAAAGCAGGGCCTTGCTTTGCTTATTCATGTCTGTACCCCAAGATCTCCTGTATTCTAAGAACCACTGAGGCGCAGAATAGTCACTCATATATTTGCTGAATGAATGAATGAATGAATGAATGAATGAATAATGAAGCTTAACTGACTAGCTTTAAGGCAGAGCTATCTGATATTGGGCAAACAAATGACTTAACTTTCTTCTGTCTTATAGGTAAATGAATAAGTTAGAGTTGACCTGTCGATTTCCAAATAAACTGAGTGTTCCAGGGACAGTATGGTACATTCCTTCTCCACATCTCCTCCTCTTTTCCCCTGGTTCTTCAATCTTTACTCTAACCTTTGAGTTTCAGAGTACATTTTCTTTTGAGAACTTGCTAGACTGAAAATTAGAAAATAACCAAACTAATTGATTTCAAAGTCTCTTTCATATCTAAAATTTCATATTTTGAATATGTCTTACAGTTTAATGAGTGACCATCTAAATTCTTTCAGCGTAAGAGCTGAAGGTAGCCTTTTTAACAGTATTTTTTATTTCCTCAAGGAGCTGCACATTTACACACAAACACACACACAAACTAGAAACAAGAAAATATACGATTCTAATTATCTCAAACTTTAAAGTGAGTTTAATTAGCAATCAAATTATTCTTCCTTGTGTTATTAATTATCCTTCTCTACCAATTGTTTAGCAAAAATAAAAAGGAATCAGAAAAATATATATCCAAGTGAAAAAGGGAGAAAGAAAAAAGAAATAAAGTTTACATAGTATATATTATAAACACAAACTTATGCTGTATAAGATGAAGGATTTCTGAGTCATTTATTTTAGTACTCAGCATTAGTCTATATAATCTAGCATCTCAATGCAAACAAATTTCCATGGGGTGGCAATAGTTCCATTTACCAGCTTAGACAGAAACGATATGATCATAGAAACTTAAGACTGTTTCCACCTTAAGTATAATCTAATGTTTGCATTAAGCAACCCCCTGGGCTAATGTAGAAACACCTCTCACTGTGGAACTCTAACTATAACAAGGATTCCAAAATCATTTTACATCTAAAACTCTGAAAGTGAAATGTGTTGAATATAATTCCAATTTACAAAGGCTAAAGAGATATGAAATGTCAGATATGCTGTTGTACTACTGAAAAAGGTTCAAAAAAATCTGTGACAAATGATGGGGTCTACTTGAAATGTTTTGTAATGTGAAGAGCTGTCAACATCAAACATTTTTCTTCACAATAGAGTTACCATCTGCAATTTGATTTAGGAATCCACTCAAATTGGAACATTTTTCTCTGATTTCTCTTATTTTCCAAATCAGATTAGATCATCCAAATCTCCGTATTCCAGGCAAAATGGCTCATTTTAAAAACCATCCAAGACTCCACTTTATTTCTAAAATAATGGTGATAAAAAATGGCACATGGTTAGAAAGAAAACAGAAACTTCCTTCACAGAACAAGCTACCAGCATCACATGGCTCACTTTGATTTGGCTTCTTCCAAATGAGAACAGGCAGGCAGGAATAGAGAAGCAGCAATGTGATAAGGGATTTGGACATATCAATGATGTCCTGGCAACATCACCTGCAATGTGGTACCAAGATAATTTAAAGCAATCGGCGCTTCTCCTTGGTTACTCATAGACCAAAATCTTCAAACATCAAGAAAATCAACATACCGAGAAAGAAAACAACGTTTTCTATGGTATCTCTTCAACTTAGATAACCTTTTCTTCATTTTCCTAAAACATTCATGTATGGCTGGATTCAAACTATTTAAATTGTCCCTTTGACAGAAAATTTCTTTCTTTTGTACTCAATTGCCTGTGACAGGAAAGGGGATTTAATTCAATAAAAATATGAGGTGCTCTTAATCTGTCCCAAACATTTCCGAGGAGGTTGGGAATAATAACACAAATAACAAGTGACATAAAAGTAGCAGAGTCTTGCCTAGCTGACTCTGATATTTTCCATTTGCAATAGAATTAGATTATGGATGAGAGCAAATAATAGCTGGAAAGAAGTTAAAAGGGAATGTTCCTCCTTCCTTCCCTCCCTCCCCCTCCTTCTCCTCATAATTTTTTCTCCTCCTTCTCTCTCACTGATTTTCCTTCTCCTGCCTTCCCTCCTCTCCTAAACTATAAAATTAGTTTTCCTAGTCATTTCTATATTCTTGAAACTTCGCAAATGACACAGAACCTAGTAAATGATCAATCGTTAAAAAGTTGTTATGTGACCAAACTGGACAGAGATGCGATGTGTGGCCACTCAGTATTGAAATTCATTAATGTGAAATGTGCTGTCATTTCACAGAATTTCCAAGAAAATGAATTAAAAGAATGTAAAAAGCCCCCATTAATATTTTTGAACATTTGCATTTTGACCTGAAACCAATGTAGTATTTTATGTTAATTATACCAAACAAAAAAAAATCTATATTTTGAAATGATATTTTGAATATATTGGGTTAAATAGTAATTTATTACAATTCATTTAATGTGCTTATTTTTCCTTTTTAACTGTGCTATTAGAACATTTAAAACTATTTACATGGCTACATTTTCTGTAGTGAACTGTACTTCTCTGGAGAGATAAAATGGTGAGCAGCGGTATATATTACACATCATGACAGAGTTAATAACAGAAGCAAAGTGTTCTAACTCCTGGGATTTTTTTGTTGTTGGTGTTTTAATTGTTTTTAAAGGTTTTATTTTTATATTTGCACAGAAGAACTGGGGTGCAGACAAGAGGTGCAGGGGTTGAGAGGATTCACCAGAGACAGAGTGGGGAGCAGAACAGGCGGATCTACTGAAATACGCTACTGAGGGGAGCAGCAGAGAGATATGAGAGGTCTGCTGCACCATATGGGTCAGCTTCCTGGCCGGAGATCAAACTCAGACTGTAGAGGCGATAACTCTGAGACTTAACCCCTAGGCTACCAGGGAGGCCCCATGTTTGTTTGTTTTTTAATTTTAATGAGAGACTCTCTTAGAAATGGTACTCTTGTTATTTACTGTGATATAAAGACCATGATCAGTGGTGTAATCACTCATAATGATGATGTTGACCCATCTAAGGCAGAGGTACAAACATGTTGGAGATAGGGAGGGACTACAGGATGAAGACATGAACCGTAAGTCATGAAGTCATGAAACAAAGATTCAGAGCCTTTTATTAAGCCATTACATAATTTGAAGGAAGAAAAAGCAGTCAATCTGAATTTATCCATTATTATGAATATCAGTTTAAGAGTAATAGTGTACACTTAAATTAATTTCCATCTTGCCTCTAGTGATTTTTGACATTGGTCTAACGACACAGTACACTCCATAAGGCACACACTTCAGTAGAAGTACACACTTTTGCCTGCATGTACACACATATGTTTTGAAAGCAAAATTATAAGGGGAAAATGCTTGCTGGGAATAAAGCAGCATTTTGTAGTCATAGCAACTCCAACTTTTTAAAAGCAACATTAAGGCAAGAAGAGCTCATCAAGAGCTATAGCCAGTTGTTATAGCAACCAAAATATGGCTTTATAGAAATAAGTTTGTATTAAAATAGCCATAGGGTTCTAACAGTAAATGACTATTACAAAAATATATCTTTGGAGACACAGGTTTAATTTTTATCTTGTTTTGATAGGAACTTGGGTCTTCTGCTTTATTAGAAAAAACCCATTTTCTCAGGAGATCTTTCTAACAACATACAGATGCTGGGGCGACCAGAAAGGGTACACATTTGTAATATCTGATAATAATCAGTAAGGCCAAAATTAGTTCATCAGTACTATTAATTTTATACTTTCTGGTCGATGACACATATTAAACAAAAAACAAAAAAAGCAGTCAAGTGGGATTGTCTGGAAAGACTTAGGAAGAACAAATCTAGAGTAAGATTTGCCAGCTTTGGCACTATTGACATTGTTGGATCCTTTAATTCATTGTTCTGAGTGCACTATCTTGTGCAGTAGAGGCAACTGAGCAACCTCCCTGTCCTCCACCAAAAAATATACAGGGTCTCCCTGGTGGCGCAACAGTTAAGCGCTGCACTGTGGAGCTGTTGGCAGCAGCGACACAAGTTCGATACCCAGCCAGGGAGATTCCCACATGGCACAGCAGACCTCTCCTGCCTCGCCTGCTGCTCCCCTCAACAGTGTATTTCCGTCCATCTGCCTGTTCTGCCCCTCACTCTGTCTCTAGCGAACCCTCTTGCCACCCGATGCCTCTGGCCTGTACCCCAGCTTGTATGCATAAATAAATAAATCTTTAAAAAATATATACAAATAGTGGCCACCCTACTAGTGTGATAGCCAAAAATGCCTAGGAGAGAGCCTAGTAGCCAAATGGCCCACAGTTGACATTTGCTATAGAAATATTTTATCCACACTGTCTTGAAACTCATGAAAATGCAACAAAAGGGGAAGAAATTAAGCCAGTGAGTCAGTTCTATTCTCCTTTGAGAGGGAACTCCCCAGACTCCTATGTCTCTGGACTTAAAGTCTCCTAGCTTATCATCTTCAATCAAACATTTTATTATTCCATTTTATTATTTACTTGAATCTCAAGAGCTTTGACACAAGATGTTTATCTTCTGAAAACCCTCTCCTCCTCCTGTTTCAGCAGCACACTCACAGGTAAGCCCATGTGCTTCTCTGTATATGCAAGACAGGAAACCTCACACTTGGCCCATTCCTTCATCACTTTTAATTTTTAATTTCACAGCTGTTTCCCATCATAATATGTTTAATAAGGAAAAAATTTTGCAGTATCCCAAATGTCCAAATGTCCTTTGAATCAACTACTAATATTCTACACAATCTTTCTTTGTTGACCAAAAATCACCTAATTGCTACCGAGCACTTAATACTCTTTTTAGAACAAGCATCAGATAGTTTGGGATCGCACAATATTTTACTGAAACATATTTGGTCAACCTTTATTAAGTGATCAAACAAAGACAAATTTTAAGATGAAAATATAACTTCATGCCCAAGGCAGTTTTCATTCTAACAACTGATGTTAGAGGAGGGAACTCTACATGGTAGATGCTTGAAAGTGGGGACTATTTCTGCTTTCTTAGAGGCTATCATAGCATCAGTCTCTCTGATTTAAGGTATTTAAGATCTATACAACCCCTTAAACTCAGTGTTTGAGTTATATAAATCCAAGGTATCATCAGTAGTATAAATGGCATGTGGCTAGTAAGATTTTATGGGTTTAACTTCTTCCAGCTCTTTCCATTGAATTATCTTACCACTTCTTCTCCCATCTATCTAAATAATTTTACACAGCAATTTTGAAGAGCTAAACTTAAAAATAATTCCATTTCTATTATGTTTCTCACTGATTTTCTATAAAACCCTATTATTTTGAGGGATGTCAGAGTAACTCATTTGGTTCCTATAAGTTTATATTTATATATTTATTTTTTCATTCTGTTTTCCAACATATGTCTCATACCTCTGTTACTTTCTGGAAGACCACACATATTGTTGCAAATCCTTATGCCTTCCCATGCGTATAACCACTGTTGATTTTCTTGTCACAGAATCCTGTTAGAATTGGCATTAATCTGTATGGAAAGCTTTTGAAAAATAAATAATGAGTTTCTGTGTCAGTCTTCTCCCCTGGAAAAACTGACAAACAACTGACCAATCAGAAACTTTATTCAGTACCATTTAACAACTGAGTTATAATGAAGTGTCAGATATTCCAAGGGATTAGCCAGGATATAGTGCTCCTAAATGTCCCCTTAGTTAGTCAAAACAGATCATTTCCTCATATTAAAAATACTACTCTTGGGGCCTCCCCGGTGGCGCAGCGGTTAAACGCTACGCTGTGGAGCTGTCGGTAGCGGCGACGCGAGTTCGATGCCCGGCCGGGGAGAATCCCACATGGTGCGGCAGACCTCTCCTGCCTTGCCCGCTGCTCCCCTCAGCAGTGTATTTCTGATCTGCCTCTTCTGCTACCCGCTCTGTCTCTGGTGAACCCTCTCGCCACCCCACACCTCTGGCCTGTACCCCAGCTTGTATGTATAAATAAAAAATAAATCTTTAAAAAAAAAATACTACTCTTGATAACACTTAAATAAATGAGTTTTTTTAGAAATGGAGTAGTCCCATAAAGTTGTAAAGGCTGATGGTGGATCTTTATGTGAT
The DNA here is from genome assembly GCA_004024925.1 of Scalopus aquaticus. Lineage (NCBI taxonomy): Eukaryota > Metazoa > Chordata > Mammalia > Eulipotyphla > Talpidae > Scalopus > Scalopus aquaticus. Next base: position 6,789 of record PVIJ01021365.1, on the reverse strand, counting down.
TGGTAAGTGTGCATGATTGGAATGAGGCAGCATACAAACATTTTGAACTTACAGACATAAGATTAATGGTTTCCTAATAATGAATTCAAAAGGTGATACTTAAAGGACCGTACAGTAGTATGTCCTTTTGATTTTGTCCTTATAAATACAATGATGATTTTTCTATTAACACTAGGGGTTTAACTTAATATTCTAGTATAAAAATAATCCTATCCAAGTAGGATAAGAGTGAATTCTTTACGGAAACTAAAAAAATCATTTTTCTGCTAGACCAAGATAAGTTGCATAAAACAAGGCTGATTCACTCAATGTTTGCTACAAGGACAACAAATGTTCCTTACTGGGCCTCCCTGGTGGCAACGGATTAAGTTGCACCACTATGAAGCTATCCAGAGCCACTGCAGCACCTGGCCAGGGATCTTCCCACATGGCACAGCAGACCTCTCCTGTCTCGCCCACTGTTCTCCTCAGCGATGTATTTCAGTAGATCCACCTATTGTGCTCCCCACTCTGTCTCTGGTGAATCCTTTCACCCCACTCCCTACATCTCTGGCCTACAACCCAGCTTGTATGCATAAATAAATCTTATAAAAGAAACAAAAAACCCCAAATGTTCCTTACTGCTACCAAAGAAAGTAATCAGTCCAGCTGTATAAGCAGTCATTTTTTTCACACATTACACACAACAAACAGATTGCTTGCTAGAGCCTGGTACTGTCTTTGGAATAGCACTGACTGCTACTAGTGGTCTTTACAATCTCCTTTGTAAAAGGGCATTGGAGAAGCAATTTGAAAAACTAGTTGATGGTATTTACTTTACTTTATTCTTTCTCTAGCTTTCAAATCATCAAATTGAGTATTGCCTCAAATGATATTTCCAGCCTAAAAAACTGAGATTAACACTGTTTAAAAAGTCAAGTGGGAGGAAAAAATACTACATTGGATAACATCTTGAATATCTCAAAAATATCGCACAAATGTATTGAAAAAAAATCTGGACTTAAACTATAAATAAAAAAAGCAAGGCTGAGCTGTTTGAAGGGGATGAAGTGAAGGGGAAAGGGAAACTCAGATCTTTGTTCTTGTACTCTTCTCAATGCCCCATGAAAGTTATCGGCCTATCGAGGTAATGCAATTTAAAATTATGAGGTCCCGGGTTACTCTGTCATTTCACGTTTTCATGAAAAAATGGTTTCCTGAGACATATAGTGATTTCAGTGTGTTATATAAACCGGAGAGAAGAAACTGCTGAGAAGAGAATGACATCACAGGTGAAAGTTACTGGATTTGTGTTCATTCATTCTTACAGGCATTCACTCAACAATTATGATTATTTATTTTGTGTGTAGCAACCTCATGCCAAATATCGTGCTTAATATAATGAATAAAATGCTCTGCAAAAAGATACATTGGTTCCTGTCCTTGAAGATATTATAATTTACCAAAAGATAAAAATCTGTTAAGTAATCAAACAAATAAAGGAATTAATTTAGATTACAATGAGGTCTATGGGATGGAGATATATATATATATATATATATATATATATATATATATATATATATATATACACACACACACACACACACACCTATATGTGTATATATGTATCTATGGGATCTATCTATCTATCTATCTATCTATCTATCTATCTACATATACATGGGATATAATAGATCAGGCTGATTCACTCAACGCTTGCTAGAGGGACAACAAATATTCCTTATTGGGCCTCCCTGGTTGTACAACGGGTTAAGTTGTAGCACTATGAAGATATCCAGAGCCACTGTAGCACAAGTTCAATCTGTGGCCAGGGAGCTTCCTGATAAAGATATATATATACACACACACACACACATACACACACACACATACACATATATGTATATATGTATATGCATATGCATATGTATATGTATAAGTATGTGTGTGTATGTGTGTATGTATCTATGTATCTACAGGATATATATATCTATCTATGGGAGATATCTATATATCTATATCTGTATCTATATCTATAGATGCCATTTCCACATATCTAAGAGCTCTGACTTGTTCCATAACTATGAATCACTTTAAAACTGAAAGGCACTTAAAAATAAGATGATCAAACATTTTAAATGCTTTTCCCATCCAAGTTTTATAGTTCCATAGTCCTTTCAACTGAGTGTAGATAGAAACCAAGGCATTCTATGTAGTTACTCCAGCTCTATGTTCACTCTATAAGATGAACATAAAGTCTAAAAGATGCCACATCTGACCACTGAAGTGATGAAATAATACTCAATTTTACAAGTAAGAGGAAGTCATTTGAGAAACTCAGTGGCATGACAAATCACCATTCTTGGCCGGAGTGGTGTTGTAATAGCAAATGACAATTTACAAAACTGATTGGATGACTTGGCAGGGTGGATTCAGCTAAAGGCCCAGTTTTATTTAGTGAAATCTGAGGAAACACACCATCTGAGGCAAAATTTCACAGATATATGTGCAGAGATGGATGGAAATGTGGTATTAATATATCACGTTCATTGGAATTGCACTAAACTATGCATTAATAATGTGGGACAATTTACTGAATATAATGAGTCATGATGTAATATTAGCCACTTATTTATGCTCAGCTGTTTTGAGATTTTATTTATTTTTAACTGCAGTAAAAACACTGGAGTACCCCATTGGGTATTTTTTTTAAGATTTATTTACTTATGCATGCAAGAGCTGGGTGTAGGCCAGAGGTATGGTGGGTGAGAGGAATCACCAGAGACAGAGTGGGGAGCAGAACAGACAGATCTACTGAAATACACTGCTGAGGGGAACAGTGGGCCAGACAGAAGAGGTCTGCTGTGCCATGTGGGTTAGCTCCCTGGCCAGGGATCAAACTCGTGCTGCAGTGATAGCTTCATAGTGCTGAGACTTAACCCTTTGAGCCACCAGGGAGGCCTCCCATCAGGTATTACTACCATTGTATATCCATCACCAACTCCACCACAGACCATTATGCCTCTCTCCCTCCCTGTTCTTTCCCCACCCCAACCTCTCCTCCTTGGTGTCTCAGTTCTGTGGTCAGCTATCAAGCATTACTTTTTCAGCTTGTTTTTATCTGACTATTAATTTATGTTTCCAGATTTTATAGCCACCTATTGAAGATGTTCAAGAGTGAGACTTCACAGGTTTTCAGTGATGATTTCTATTGGTAATAGAAATTTTTCAGGTAATAGGCAGTGTTCCTCTAAATTATCAACTCAACTGTAAATGAATTAGCGGACTCTGATGTCTTCATGATGTTGAATAGTAATTCCCAAAGATGTCTCCCTAGCCACCTGCATCTGAACCATTTGAGATTTTGGTTAAAATGAAGTTATCAGAGCCCAATTCTAAATCTACTCAACCAGCAGTTTGAAAGTCACACCATACACTCAACACTAGCTAGTTTCATAATCAATCCAGGCCATTTTTGGCAGAATCAGGCATTGAACTTGCTGGCATAAACCTAGTGTCCAAGCCCCTTGCTTCCCCAGAGTTGCTTGTTTGCCTCCTTTAAGGAATGGTATTTTGCCTTAGTTTCTGACTAATACTCCAGGTGTGCTGATAGAATCGGGGCTGCAGCCACACTAGCTCCTAAAAATGTCACCTGTCCTCTAGGGACTGTGCTACTTTGTGATTATTCATCAAAGTGAATGCAATTCCACTGAGCTAGAAAGGCCATACCATTACAGATTTATAATTCAGCCATTTGCTAATCAATGTGCTATTACAGATCATCAGCATCAACAACATCTGGAATATTATCAGAAATTCAGAATCTTAAACCCCATTTCTGACCCACTGTAGTAGGCTGATGTTGACTCCCAAAGATGTATATATGTCCAAATCTTCAGAATCTGTGAATGGTAGTTTATAAGGTAAAGTTTTTGCAGCTGTGAATTAAGGATTTTGAGGCTATGACAGATTATCTGATTGGGTGCTAAATCAAGTCACAAGTATCTTCATAAGAAAGGCAGAGGTAGATTTTACATACAGAAGCAAAAGGCAGTGTGATGAGAGAGACAACAATGGGAGTAATGTGGCTACAAGCAAAAGTATGTGAGCAGCCATCAGGAACTGGAAATGTTTTCTTCACCATAAAACTTCCAGAAGGAGTACAGCCCAATTCAAATCTTGGTTTTAATCTAATAGAATAATATTAAAGTTAGGGTCTTGGGAGCTGTGAGAGCATAAATATCTGATGTTTTAAAACTCAATCGTGGTAACTATTACAGCAACTCTAGGAAACTAAAATACAATTGTATCAGAGCTGTATTTTAAAAAAGATCCATAGATTAATGTATACACTGACATTTGAAAATGAATGACCTAACCATACCAGCACTGATGGCCACAATGTCCTCCTTCACTTAAGAATTAACCTCTTTTGGGCCTCCCTGGTGGCGCAGCGGTTGAGCACTGTGCTGTGGAGCTGTCGGCAGTGACAAGGGGAGTTCGATGCCCAGCCGGGGAGAATCCCACATGGCGCCGCAGACCTCTCCTGCCTCGCCCGCTGCTCCCCTCAGCAGTGTATTTCTGATCTGCCTGTTCTGCTCCCCACTCTGTCTCTGGTGAACCCTCTTGCCGCCCCACGCCTCTGGCCTGTACCCTAGCTTGTATGTATAAATAAATCTTTAAAAAAAAAATTAACCTCTTTTAAATGGTCTTCAGTCCATGTCATCTGGAGAGCCAGACTCTTTCTCTGGGGTCTAAAGTTAGATCTATTTTCCAGTTCAGTTCTGTCTGGTCACGCAATTCCACTTCCCAGTTGCTCACCATTTGTGTACAAACATGATGCAGCTAATCTCACCTCAGATACAAGAAAGCAAATACCTAGTAACCAACTATCAATTATCATTTGGAGTTTGAAATTAGGTTTAGTTGTGGCCTCAATATAGGTATTGCCCACTTAAGGGAAATCAACATTTCTTTTGAAGATGCATCAGCATTTGGCTTCAATGTACTATCAATAGCCTGCCTTAGTGGAAAAGCAAATGCAAAAAACCAAAATAGGATACATTATAGTAGAAAAAATTTTGAAATTCCCAGTAAGCTTTTTGAAAATTATATATATATTTTCAAGTAGAAGCATGGCATTGTTCTGCTTAAATTGTTCTTATTCTCTGTTAAGCTAAAACAATTTTATATTACAAAAGAAAAGTATGATATGGTTATCTAAGTATACATAGTGTTGATATCAATATCAATTTTTTACACTGAAAATGAAGACAATATAAAACTTGAAGAGGCTAAAATAAGGGCCAAAGCTGTTACATTTTATAATAAAATTTGCTTCCATCCAAGTAACTGAGTCCAATTTTTTTCACCCTAAGTCTGATAATTGTTAGCCATTCATTTGAGGATCATCTGAAACAGATAGATTTCCTTCATGAGGTGTAACACACAAACCGGTCAGTGTTTTTGAGTTCAATGCTAGTCAAGTTTAAATTTTTAAATGTACTCTCTGTGCATGCATGCATGCACGCACACACATACACACACACACACACACACGCCAATGGGAGCAAATTCCAGAATACGCATTTATTAGCTAAGTTAGATTGAAACTCGGGGTGGGAAGAAGAGGAGGTAGTCTGGATCTATTGTGAAATTTGACACCTCCTATTTTGTCTAGTCCTGGCCATGGAATCCTTTTATAGGACATTAATCAATAATTGTATCAGGTAGGAGATGGGCTTCTAATCATCTCTGTCAATGGGTAGATATTGATTTTGGACACCATGCAACTGATAGGTTTTCTCTATGGAAGTTGGCACAACCAATAGTGAAGCAAAGAGGCTACCTATTCTCAAAGAGGCTATCTTTAGGGTTTCCCTGGTTGAGCAAGGGGTCAAGTGCTAAGCACTATTAAGCTATCGTCAGCAACTGCAGCAGTAGTTCGATTCCCCAGCCAGGGAGCTAACCCACATGGTGCAGCAGACCTCTCCTGTCTCACCTGCTGCTCCCCTCAGCAGTGTATTTCAGTAAATCTGCCTATTCTGCTTCCCATTCTGTCTCTGGTAATCTTCTCACCCCTCACACTTCTAGCCTATATCACAGTACTTGCATGTACAAATAAATAAAAATAAATCTTTTTTAAAAAAGAGGCTACCTTTAGTTGCAGATCTGAAATTTAATACCCAGACACAAGGAGATACCCAGTAGCTCCCACTTGGCATGTATAGGAGTAAATATTTATTACACTCATTCAAAACAATGGTCTAAAGGATTTACTTCAGTTTCATCTTCTCATGTAATCTTTTCAGCAATTCTTTTTTTTAAAGATTTATTTATTTATGCATACAAGAGCAGGGGTGTAGGCCAGAGGTATGAGGGTGGTGAGATAATTCACCAGAGTGGGGAGCACAACAGGCAGATCTACTGAAATACACTGCTCGGGGGAGCAGTAGGCGAGACAGGAGAGGTCTGCTGCACCATGTGGGAGGCTCCCTGCCTGGGGATCAAACTCAGGCTACAGTGGCTGCAAATATCTTCATAGGGCTGAGACTTTACCCTTGCACTGCCAGGGAGGCCCCTTTTCAGCAATTCTTAAAAGAGAGCAGGCACTTTTCCAAAGAAGAAAAGCGGATGGCCAACAGATACATGAAAAAATGCTCAACATCACTTATAATCAAGGAAATGCAAATCAAAACCACTATGAGATACCACCTCACACCTGAGAGGATGGCAAACATTAAAAATACAGGCAACAACAAATGCTGGAAAGGATGTGGAGAAAAAGGAACTCTTCTACACTGCTGG
>PVIJ01021364.1:0-18655 GCA_004024925.1 Scalopus aquaticus | reverse complement strand
CCATTCCTGCTTTCCCTCCCACTGCTTATCTTTTCCAAAAACACTTCCTTAAACATCTCCCATGTTTCCTTCTTCTAGTTAGGTTGTGTCCCTTCCCTCTTTGCTCTCAAACAAACCTATGATAGCTACCACTGCACGTACATCATTCATTATAATTATACAAACTCTGAGGTCCTCGAAGGCCTCAAAAGTGACTGTCTTCTTCACAAGATCCATCATAGGGCCTGGAACCCAGTAAGTATTCAGAAATGGCTTTATATGAAAAGTAGTGGTGGATGGAATAAGTAGGTGAATGACCATGCTCCCTTCTCAGCTAAGTCCCTGACCTCTCACTTTTGTGATGCTCTTGCTTCATGTGACCTACTGTGTACCAGGCATAGTGTTGGTGTGGGAAATACAGATGTGAAAAAAAGTCCCTATTGCAAAGGAGCCACAGACTAGTGGAATGGAGTGAGAGGAGTAATTGCAAACAATCACTGAGGCTGATAAATGCAATCAACACCTAGGTGTGCCAAGCAGTGCTCTAGGAGCAAGAGATAGAAGCATGCAGGCCTGAGACTGGGGTACCTTGCTCAGCTTGGCAGGACAGTAGATATGAGGGTGAGAGCACACGCTCGCTGTGTTTCAATAATAGCATGAGGGGGGATGGCAAGAGGTGAGGCTACAAAAATAGGCAGATCACAAAGGACCTTAAAGACAATGAGCTTTACATTGTGAAAGTGATGGGGAGTCACTGAAGGGACTGAAACATGAGGGTGATGTGATCAGACTGGAGGGTCAAATAACTGTCAGGTAACGCCTGAAACAGAGCTACGGTCATGGGCTTCGAGATTGGGCCTCCCTGGTAGTGCAGCAGTTAGGCACTGCGCTGTGGAGCTGTCAGCAGGCAGCTGCAGAGTTTGAAGCCCGGCCAGGGAGATTCCCACATGGTGCAGCAGACCTCTCCTGCCTCGCCCGCTGCTCCCCTCAGCAGTGTATTTCCGTCGATTTGCCTGTTCTGCTCCCCACTCTGTCGCTTGTGAACCCTCTCGCTGCCCCACGCCTCAGGCCTGTACCCCAGCTTGTATGCATAAATAAATAAATCTTAAAATAAAAAGGAGAGAGATTGCAAGGTCAAATCAGTAGGCTATCTGTTTTCAGGTGACGTGAGTGCGAGAGTGGAGGGGCTAATGAAGACCCCAAGGTTTCTGGGTGGCTGATGATGCCATTCATTGGTTAAAAAAAGCAAAAGAGGAGCAATTTTGAATGTTACATAAGAAGTGCTCAAAAAAGTTATAAAATGAAAACTGAAGGTAATTAAAAGAAGATAGATTGCTTCTGGTGGACACATTAAATCTAAAGAACTTTCCATTAGTAGCCCGAAGCAGTGGCCTGGAGTTGATATGGCTGAGAGGCCTGTCCAAGCAGGAGCACCCAGAATGAGAAAAGAACTGAAATCAGAATTCTGGAAAATGTGATTTTTAAGAGGTGATAGAGAAAGAGGACACTAAGAGGAAAACCACTAAGAATTTATTAAGCACCTACAGCAAGGGACTGTACTGGAGGCTGAAAATTTGGGTGTTTTTTTTTTTAAGATTTATTTATTTATGTATATAGGAGCTGGGGTGCAGGCCAGAGTTTTGGGGGGTGGTGAGAGGATTCACCAGGGACAGAGTGGGAAGCAGAACAGGCAAATCAACTGAAATACACTGCTGAGGGGAGCAGTGGGCAAGGCAGGAGAGGTCTGCTGAGCCATGTGGGTAGCTCCCTGGCCAGGGATGGAACTCGTGCTCCAGTGGCTGCGGATTGCTTCATAGTGCTGACTTAACCCCTTGTGCCACCAGGGAGCTCCTGGAGGCTGAAAATTTATGATTGTGTTTGCCCCTGAGGAAAACACCCCAGGAGCAAGTGGCCAGCCAGATGTTTCTAAGTGTGCCTAGAACAGAGCCCAGGAGTCATGGAACCTGGAGCAACCCTACAATGATCTGTTTGAAATTGAAGTCACATTCCAGAGTCTGACATCTGTCTTGTTCCTTGCTCTGCCCCCTCACCTTCCCCCAACCCTATGCATGGAGTCTGGATTAGGTGAAATTGCTTTATTGGTGGTGAGGGCAAGCAGGTGTGAGGCTACTCTGCTTTTAGAGGACACAGAGTGCTGGGCTGTAGAAGCAGAAAAAGAAGCCCAGAGCTGCGCTGCGGATGCAGGATTCGCGCCTTATTTGGGCGTGAATGCTGGGTTCTCACAGGAAGATTTATTCTGGGAGTAGGCCTAGGCACAGTGGTGGGGGTGGGGAGTTGCTGGCAGCACCAGCGATCAGGCAGCACTCTCTATTTGGAGCACAGCTGCCTCGGCCGGCCCAGGTCTCTCGGGATCTTCCTCTGCGTCCTGCGGAGGTTCTGGCTCCAGCTTCAACTCCAGCGCAGGGGGTGCCTCGGTCTGGCCATCAACGCTCCGTCCAGGTCCAAGGCGAGGTGGCTTGACCGGCGTGGGCGATGGCGCTGCATGGCCTTTCCGGCCAGAAAAGGCCCTACGCAAACTCTGTACCTTCTCCAACCCGCTGCGCCGCAGCCTCTGGGCCCGAGACTCCACCGGCTCCTCGTCAGAGCTCTCCCCAACTTCGGCCTCGGGCTGCTCTGGACCGGGCTCGGACTGTTCCGCGAGGTCCGGCGCCTTCTGGAAGGCGGTCGCAGGGATTTCAGCCTCCTCCTGCATGTGATGGACACAGTACTGACCCCGGCAGCTCCTAGACCCCACCACGCCCTGCCTCACCCCTAAATCACACCAGGGGAGCCCTTCCACCCTTAACATCGGAGGCCAGAATGGGAGGAAAAAACAGACTCGGGAAGCAGGGAGCGGGGGCTGGAGAAGGGGAGCGCGCGCTGGGGCTCTGAAGAAGTTTGTAGAGCAGGCGCGAGCCGACTAGGGGAGCGAGAGGGCGGTGGCCGCGGGCGCAGGAACTGGATGAGCAGCGAGAACTGTCACAGGAAGCACTTTCAACACCGTTAGTTTCCCTCGGGGATGGGCCCGGACCTGGAGCAAACTCTGGGGACGTGGCCTGCGCTGGAGATGGGGCGCTTGGATTGGCCAGGCTGGGTGGGGACGTGTGAGGAGGGACGGGCCGGGGGTGGGGTGTTGGGGTGGGAGGTGGGCGCTGCTCTGGGAGTTTGTGCCTCCGCGGCAGGCAGAGGGTGGGATCGGGAATGTGGGTGTGGTAGGCGGAAGGGAGGGGGAACCCCCAGCTGTGGCCCAGAGGCGGGAAAAGGCCCCAGATTGGGGGGACGCCTGAGGTCACTGACCTTGAAGAGCAGGACGTGGAGCTTCCCGCGCGCCACCAGCAGCCCGTGGTTGGCCTCCAGACGCTGCACCTGGGCGGCGCGGCGCACGGCGCGCTCCTGGGCGACATCGGCGTGCGAGCCCACGCGCTCGGTCTTGGCCAACAGCTGCGCCAGCGTGTTGCTCGTAGTATCGTGGCTGCGACTCAGAGCACCCAAGCCGCTCTGGATGCGGCGCACTGAGCCCGCTAGGCCGCCCTGCCTCTGAGCCAGGCCTCCCTGCCGCTCTCGCAGCGCCTCCAGCATGGTGGCCAGCTTCTCCAGCAGGGTCACCACCGTCACGGCGTGCACGGGCCCCCCAGTCGGTGCTCCGGGCACGGGCCCCGGCTCCAGAGCGCTCTCCCCCATGATCCCTGATTGCCCGGCCTGCTCTCCGAAAGGCCGCTGGCTGCGCTCTGGGCTGGGGCGGCCTTTCCCGGCTCCTCCCCGGCTCTAGCAGTGACTCAGGCAGGCGGAGTTGGCCTTCTCCCGTGGCGGGAGGGAGGGTGGGCGGGTTGGTAGCCGAGGGGTCCTTTGGAGGCTCTCCGTCTTCTGCAGTCCCGCCCCTGGGACTCGCAGGTTGGCCCAGAATCTGCCCCACCCCCGCAAATTCTCACCCGAGGTTAGAGTTCCCCTCCTCCATCCCAGTTCCCTGGTGTGAGTACTCTTTCTGGAACGTAGTCTTCCCCACCGCAAAGGGCGAGGCGCGGAAAATGTTCTGTGCGTCGAGTGGGCAGACTATTTAAATTAACCCAGCAAAGGGATGACTAGAAGGGCCTCCGAGGCCTCCAGCCCTTGACCGCCCAGCCTGTGACGGCGTGTGTCTATTATGGCAGGGCACAGTGGACAGGGAGGCTCTCCGATGGTCCCCTGTAGATCTAAGCTGTCTAGATTAAGCTGCTTGTGACGGGGTACCAAGGTATTTTTCGAATAGTTATTCACCAGGTTTTAGCCTCAGGCCTCATTTCCTGCTTCTCTAGTTCTTACTGTTAGGGAGCATTACCTTGTTTTCTTTATTCTACTTCTAGCCCCTCCCTTTCTTTGGGCTTCTCAGGCAAAGCTCAGTAGTGCTCAGTTCCTACACCCCAAGCTTGGAGGTTAGACAGGACCCCTTTTTTTCCCCAAACCTTTTAATTGGTTAGAATAGGTACTGGTAAGCCTACTTTTTGGATGTTGATTGTAGCTCCTATCTGATTTTTTTTTTTCCTGAAAATAGGTGAGACTATATGCTGAGAGTGAAGGAAGTTTGAAACTGTGGCTGTAAAGAGTGGGAGAGTAATGAATGGCATGCCATTTTCCCCCATTTACTCTTTCTTATAATCAGTAGCCTTCAAAGTTTTCTTTCCAAAAAATTACTGATTGAGCACAGAGAACCCAGTTAATGTTGTGGATTATGAATTTGTAATGCCATTAGTTTGGAAAGTCCCATAACTTGTCTTTAGCATCACTTGACAAAAATCAATTGTTGTCTCAGAAGTCCAAGCAATCTGTTCTCCCTGGTGATCTCGTTTCCTCTTCCTTTCCTTCCCCAGGATATGAGAGCCACTTGATGGCAACTGAGGAAGACACTTGTGTCACTCAGGCCACAGTTACTTGTGCCTGAAAGCACCAGAGTTCTGACTTACACATAAGTACAGCGATGCTACATTAGCAACTGACCTTTATAACCAAGGTCAAGAGCCTGAGCCCTCTGCTTAACACAAGAGAAAGTAGACTCCCTTGGAGCCTGAAGGGAATCACCATCACTTCCAGTGTATCTATTTTTGCCCAGAGAGACCCATCTGGATGTACCAATTAAAATGCTTTCAGACTAAAAGAACATAAAACCTAACTCAAACAATTCTTAGAAACAGGAAATGCAATCTAAACATAATTACATAATTGAAAATGATCATGGGAGAGTGATGATTGAGCATCAGTCAGTCACAGCCCCAAATCTGGTTCGCTATACTTCTTTCAACTGTCATCTGCTCCCCAAAAGTTGTCAGCTTCATTCCCAGGCTGGGAGCAAGATGGCTACAGAATTTTCAGGTTTCACATCTTTGCCAAGATCAAGAGAAAAGAGGGAACCATCTTAAAGTTAGAACATTTTTCAAGAAGCCCCTGTCTCTAGAATTTTTCTCTTGCCTTCCCTAGGTTAGATGGCCATTCCAGAATAAAATTCTATGACTTGGAAAGTGTCATGCATTGGTGGGTTTAGGCCTGAGTTTTTTAAACCCACCACTAACAAATCTGATAAGTCCTTTTGATAAAGTATGCCCACTTCTAGAGCAGAGTAGGTATATTGGTGGTGTGGGAGGAAAAGTGGATATCTGTGTGAAAAATCTGAGTACTTGTAGGAATAGAGAATCACATTTTCCATGGGAAGCCTAGGATGGAAGCAGCAGCCTTGGGGAATGGTATAAGGAAATCCAATGCATTTGGAAGCAAGAACTGCTTGGACAGATATCTTTCAAAGATCTGGATGAGAAAAAGAAGAAAGAAAACAAGGTTACAGAACAGCACCCTCTGAGGCAGTATAACTGATTTTAGTTTAAAGATCTCTATTCTCTAAATCATGGGTGTGGCTGGGGACCATCCCCTTAGACTCCTTGGTATGGTCATGAAAGGCAAAAACCCGCTGTGTGAGTGCACTGTGTCCAAAAGTGCACTGGCCCAACCTTTGACCACCCCCCCCCCCATGAATATGTTCTTATTTGGAAGTAGGGTCACTGCACATGCAGTCAATTCAGATGAGATCACACTAGAGAAGTATGGGTCCTTAAACCAAAATGACTGATGTCCTCAAAGAAGAGAACAAGGGACACGGGGAGAACACCATGTGATGCTAGAGGCAGAGATTAGAGGTTTGTTGTGAGAAGTGAAGGAATGCCTGAAGCAACTAGAAGCTGGAAGAGGCAAGAAAAGATTCTCCCCTAGAAGCTTTGGAGTGAGCGTGGTCCTGTCGACATCTTGATTTTCAGAACTGTGACAGAAAAGAGAAATTCTGTTTTTTTAAGTTGCAGTTTGTGGTAACTGGTTTAATTTATTTGACCCTGGAAACTAATACACCCAATAATTACTCACCATCAATATCAGAGTACCCCTTACCATTGATATCAGGATGCTCCTCCCCCGAAATGGCCTCCTCATTTAGTTCTCCGGAAGTATGAAATACTCGGTAGGAAGAGTTTATAGAACCCAAAGACTCCCTGTAGAACATAAACAATTAAATGAACAGCTCTGCAAATGTAATGGGTCTTAAAAAATTAGTGGAAAGCTATAGTAGTTGAGCTAACGATACTTAAAAAAACTAAAACAAAGGCATCTCCCATCCTGCTTTTCCTGGATTGTCTGTGAATTGAATCTTCTGTCTCACCTATCAGTCTCTGATTCTTAAATGGAAAAGAAAAAATCTTAGAAAGAATGAGAAATGTCTAAATGAGTCAATTGTACAAGAAACATCCCTAACCATGAGCATCATTTTCAGATGCTCAAACTGGGACATCCTCCAGGGACATAGTCTTTGAATCCAAAGTAACAATGTGCAACACAGGCAGAAACACTCAGTTAAGGGAGAATGAGTCTCAGTGGGCAGGCATTACCTTCCACCTTTTGTCAGAGACATCCCGTCTACGGAAGGGATAAGGCCTTCTACACAATGGGAGCTCTGTGCCACTGGCAAGTAAAAGAGCTCTAAGTTGGGAGCAACAGGAAGTGAGTGTGGACATACTGTAAAATGTTCTGGGACCAACCCCTCCCTGCTTTAGCAGACAAGAGAGCAAAGCCTTTTCATAGACTTAGAAGTTTGTAAAACAGCTATACAAAATCTACTGCCCACCAGTCTTCTCATCCCCACTAATAACCAAGGAACTGGATAAAGAAGATTTAACTAATAGGTATTCAGTCTTTGCATCCCCATAGGGCATTCTTTAGAAAAAAATTGATTAAATACCTGCATTATCTTCCTCTGTGCATAAACAACATCAATGCATATTTAGGTCAAAGCAACTTAAGCCCAAAAGCCCCTGTCAAGAATAAATACACCAATGTCAATGCCTCACAGTTCCTACCTATCCAAATTTAAGCTTCTGATTGTTGGAACAGTTGTCACAAAATAAAATCTGTGGACCATTTCCTGAGTTCTAATCCTCACTTTGATCGTGTAATAAACACTTTATCTAACTTTCAGACTTTTATTCCAGTTAAACATGAGAATTCATACTGAGTCCAGAAATCAAAATAACCACATGGACGGAAGATCCTGAAATAGTTTATTGTGACTAAGAGGTACAGGGATGCCTTTCATAAACAAAAATCAGGCACACTATTAACCCCAACTGCTATTTTTCCATCTCATATTGTTGTGGGTGAATAGTGTGCCAAAAATTATGTCCAAGTCCTTAGCCTTGGTTCCTGTGAGTGTGACCTTATTTGGAAATAGGGTCTTTGCAGATGAAATTAAATGAAAGATATTGAGATGAGATTATCCCATGTTTAGAATGGGCCCTAAATTTTATAAAGTCCTTATAAGAAGAAAAAAAACACAGAGAAAAAAGAAGGCCACATGAAGACTGAGACAGAAGGGAGGGCAACCACAAACTGAGGACCACCAAGGACCTCCAGCAGCCCCCAGAAACTGAAAAGAAGCATAGAAAGGGTCTCCCTCTGAGCCTTCCAAGGGCACATGGCTATAGCAATAATTCTGCTCTCCAGAGTGGTAAGAGAATAAATTTCTGCTGTTTTAAGCTACTAAGTTTATAGTAATTTGTTATGGCAACTCTTAAGAAAACATTATACACCCAGACACTTACCAAAAGGATTAGGGGTAGAAAAAATGATCATAACCACAGAGTAAGTGGGTCAATGTGATACGCGTGAATGTTTTGGCACACTGGTCACATCAGAAGACATGTACCTGAGATGAGACAGAGGCTGACAGGAGCCTAGAATTTTGCAGTCTGAAACTGTTGCCAGAGCCAAGTGTCAGGATGTGGGAGTTGAATTCCTCCAGCAAAAATGTCCTGGCAAATGCCTAAAGGCAAAAGCATGGAAGCAGTTACTGAATAACCTCTATTGAACCTCTTTCTGTCATCTAAGGAATTCAGTGGGCTCTCACAGTGTGGTGGCCTCCCATGGACTCGAGCTGGGAGTTCTCGGGCAAATCTCAAAGCCATCATCAAGTCACTACAGTCCCAACTTGAGCTAATAAGGCATTTATCAATGACGGTTTCTGATCTAGAAACATGTTTTGCTGCCACATGATAAAGGACAGGGCACATCATGAAGGGTTGGTGTGCCCTGCCTCTCACAGGCAGCGGCCTAGACGAGAGAGAGAATGGGACTCTGAAGATGCGCTTGATCGAGATTCCATGGTGCCCATCCCAGATCGGGGGGACATGGGAAAGTGTATAGAGCATGCTGCTACTTTTATCTTAGTACAAACAACCCCCCATATATCTGGGGCTGGGAGCAAGGAAGAAGTCATTATGAGCCACCGGTGTCTAAGTGGGAATCATTTGAATTCCTACATTAGTTAGGTGGTAGGTAGGGGATTTTGTTTGAAGAACAGCTGTGAGTTTGTATTTGGTTTTTGGTGTCTAAAGAAGAGAGAGTTGCTAATCAATTAAGCTAGGAGAGTGAAAGAAATAAGCCTACCCAGGGCAAAGGAAAGCATTGACTGTTCCTACCATCCCACTTTAGGGCAACTGACATGGTTTAGCAGTACTGCACCACACAAAGTATCCTGCTGAATATCTCTTGTCCTATTTGAATTCAGTGGATTTTAGAAAGCTCTCAAAAACCAGATCATATGTATGATAATCCATTTACCAAACCAGCCACATATGGCAATTGAGGGACTTTGAACATGGTAAAAGTATTTTAATAGGTTTATAAGCTTACCCGTTTAATCCGAGGGTGACGATGATTCCGGAGCCTGGTAGATTGATCCCTGAGACTGCTCCCCCAGGTTTTTGATATCAAAACCCTATCCAGTTACGTGTGAGGGTATCACAGTAACCCAATGAGTCTGCCAGAGACAATGTAAAATAAATCACCACTACCTATTCAACTTACCTGTTTGTGGAAGCTGCAATCTAAATCATCACTACTCCTGATTGGGGGGAAAAGAAGGAAATCTGATTGACATAGTTAGAGCATAGGGTTTGAATACCCTTTCTGTCACCAAGTAGCATCTAAGTCTCACAATAAATGGGCTAGAGGGCAATGAGCAAGGCATTCCTGCCCCAAAGTACCGAGAACCGCTTCATGGTATGGTCTCTTCTCCACAGAGGGAGAAGAAAAACTAGTCTTTGAGTTGTGTAACCAAGCAAAGTGGATGCAGTGAACAGTTGATTAGCTTGGGAAGCAAACATAGGAGGGGATGGAGCTATCTTATTGACATGGGCTAAAGATTTATGTTAAAAAAGAAAATGAGAGAAGGGGAAATTAGAGAAAAAAAGGAGGGAGGAGCCACAGCCATACAACGAAGAAAGAAGAGTCTAACAAATGGTGCTGGGAAGACTAGACAGACACATGTTAAAGAATTAAGCTGGGTTATTCAGTTCAAAAAAATTTGACATTCACACAAAAAAATTTAATATGAATTAAAGACTTCGATAAAAGAGTTGCAATAATAAAAGAAACATACAAAAGAAAACTTTGGCAATATATTCAATGACATTAGTGATAAAGAAAGCCATCCTCCTGGGGGAGGGGAGGGGCACAAAGAACCTCGGTGGGGGACTCTGGGTGCTTTGGTAGTGAGCTATGGCAACAACACCTGAAGAGGGGATCCTGCACTTCTAAAATGCAAAAATGGTATAAATCAATGTTAACTCAATAAAAAGCATTCATTAAAAAATAGACATCCTCCTGGATGGAAGAAAATACTCACACATCACACAATCCACAAAGGGTTAATAGCCAAGATATTAAAAATAAACTTACACAATTTAACAATAAAAAAACCATAATTAATAAATTGTCAGCAGATTTGAACAGACAACTGACCAAAAAAGTTACCCAGACAGTCAATAAATAACTTGGAAAAATATTCATTATCATTTTTTTTACATTGTAAAAGGACAGGTTTATTAGGTAAAGGAAAGGACTAGAAGACCCTTGCACAGAGATTGCAAGTCAAAACCACAATGAGATATTATCTCCCATCCATGAGAATGGCACATATTAAAAAGACCATCTACAGCAAATTCTGGAGAGGATGTGGAAAAGAGAAACCCTGTTACATTGTCGGTGGAAATGTTAACTGGTGCAGCTATTTTGGAAATGATCTAAATATACTTTAAAAAACTAAAAATGGATATACCACATGACCCAGCAATCCCACTCTGGGCATCTATCAGAGAACATAGAACCATCAATTCAAAAAGTTACATGCTCCACAGTGTTTACTGGAGAATCATTTGCAGCAGCCAGCACGTGGAAATACCTGAGCACCCATAGAAGATTGGACCAAGAACTTGTAGACTATCCACACAATGGAGTATTACTCAACCAGAAATTAAAATGAAGTGTTATTTACAGCAGAATGGAAGGAGTTCAAGGGCACTATATGTAGTAGTGCAAGTCATAATGACAAAGACAATCACTAGATATCGCAGATTTGACAAAGCAAAATGCTTAAAAACTAGTGGGTACTAATGAATGAAATGAGGCTTCTGAGGTTTAAGAGGGAGAGGAGAGGAAGAAAGGTTTAAAGGAGCATAAGGGCTAGTGGTGGGGAAAATACATAAAACAAAATAAAATAAATAACTAGGAAAGAAGAAGAATCGGGGAGAGAAATCAAGGAAATTTCTGCACAATCCACACAGTATCTTCTTTTGTTAGTACCTTACAATACTTTGTTTTGTAAAAATGGAGGAAAAAAGGTCTGTGGAGTTAGTTTCATGGGAAAAAAAGAGAGGGAAACCTCAAATTATGGTTAGATTAAAAAATATCAGACAAAAACCAAAACAAAACAAAGTGTGTGTGTGTGTGTGTGTGTGTGTGTGTGTGTGTGTCAGACAGGCCAAATAGCTTCCTCTAGTGGCTGTTTCTTGCAGTGACAGCAGCAAAAACAGCCCTAAAGATAGTTTATGATGATGAGATTCAGGGAGGCAGAAGACATCAAATATGCAGTGATCTTCCACATAACTGTCCTGTGCATAGAAGTTTTTGTATCTGTCATTTCTCTATAAAATGACTTGTACACACTTGGGCATCCAGAAAGACCTCCTCATTGTCTCACGTGGTCTGTCTCTCTAAAACAGCCAGCATTACCTAGACCTTGACCGAAACTCGTTTTCCCTAAGTCAGAGACACTCTCTCCTTCTATTAGCCAATCTGTGACCATTAGAATGAGAGAGAAAAATAAACAGGGGAGGTCTTAGATGGCAAATATTAGAAGAAAAGGGGGAGAGTGGGTTTGGACTGGAGCTAAAATCTCAAAATTTAGTTTGGGCTAAAAATATCTAAAATAAATTAAAAACAAGCTACATTTAGATTCAAATAAAAATCCAAGGCTGACTGTGTAAAAAAATAATAGTTGAATTTAAGAAGTAAAGTTGGTCTGTACTTGTCCTCTATAGTGCATCTCACATTGCCCATGCTTTTAGCAAGTACCTACACCAGCAAGGATTCCTATACCGGGTAAACCGACCCAAACCTTTATGACAGACGATTCTGAATCCTTTGCGAATTAGCCTAGCATTGCGCTAATGTTTTAGAGACCCTTTACCACCAGATATGGCAGAATAAGAAGTCATGCCAGGGTTTCCTCACATTCTACCCATATTTTTCTAAGCCTCTGTTATCATGGATCCTACTCGGGCATCGCTTTTTTGCAGCAAATACAAGTCTGCTCACACCAGCTAGACATCCCCAAACTGCTCTTCCCAGAATGTGAGGATCTTCATCTCTTGACACTAAGCAGCCACGGCAGTACAGTATCCACTTGCAAACCTGCTCACCTGGATCCATTTCTCTTCTAGACAAGAATCAGGTGGTTGCCAAAAACAAAAACAATCTCGGTTAACTTGAGTGAAGGTGGGTTTATTGTAAAAGAACTGGCAGCCACCCCAACCCCGAAAGCAGACTGTTGAAAACAATTTGAGTCTAGAGCCCTTGCTGAATTAACAAAAGGGAGCAGCCATTAAAGGATAATATAGCTTTATTTATTATTTCAATAGCTTCCCAGGCAAAGCAGGAAAGAAACCAGACCTCTTTACTGCACGGTAATGGAGCCCACTAACTCTGGGAACAAGGCAAGCTACCCTTCTAATTGAGGAAATAGATCCCTTTTCAATATGGGTTTAGAGTGTACTCTCTAAAAATCAATGTCTGTTGCTGGGAGCTGTGGACGAACTAATGTGTAACAATTCTATTAATCAAATGAACTGATGTGATTCACACAAACAAGAATATCGAAGAGGAAATCCCTCAGCGAGATCTAAACTCACAGCTAACTGCACACAGAAGATCCTTCCCCTTCCACTCCTGTCATGGCCCCTATACATACCATTCTGGAAGACTTAAGTGACAACAGGCATCACTATTAACTGACTAACATTCTGGGGGCCCAACTCAAATTGGCGAACTCAGATTGGGACTCTGGGGCAGGGTAAGAGTGGTGGATTTGGAGAGAAAGATCCAACTAGTGAAAGTTGGAAGTTGGGGGAGATTCGAATGGGGCACAGTTTAAAAGGAGGTGCGCGGAGAGGGAAAGGTGTACTTCCCCAAACCAGAGAGTCTGTAAAAGATCTAGACCTGTCAGTACCTTCTCTTTGAGAAGTAAAGAAAACATGGAGGGGCGGGGGGCTTTATCCTTCCCTCTTTGAAGTTGAACCTCCTGAACCTCACAGAGCCTTGGTTAACCTCTAGTTCTCGTCCCAAAGTGACAAGAGGCCTACTCTGGGCCTATTGAAAAAAGACTATCTGACCTTTTGGGAGGGCTGACCCCTCCCAAACAACAATAAGAGACAGAGCAGCGGTGAGGTCCCTTGTTAATGGCAGCCCTAGAAAGCTCGCACAGACCCATCAAGCAGAAGTCACTGGCTCTGCTTTGATACAGGTGGGAAACAGCTACTTGTGGGCTTGGTGACTTGTCTAGAGTCTTTTCATCCACTGTGGACAGGTTCTAGGTGGGATTTGAGGGAGGGTGGGAGAGCTCTCATTCATTTTAATGACTGCGAAGTTTTCCTTTATAAAGAATGTTTAATCACATTTTATTTAACTAATCCTTTCTTCATGGTATTTTGTTGTTACAAAAAATCTTCAAGTAAAAATAGAAAAAACATATGATCAGTTATTACACTTCTGAGTATGTATCCAAAAAATATAAAAATATGATTTGAAAAGATATCTGCACCCCCAGGTTCACTGCAGCATCATTTATAAGAGCTGAGCTAGATAAACAACCCAAGTGTCCGTGGACAGATAAATGGACAAAGAAGAGATAGTATATACATGCAATGCAACTCTGCCCAGCTGTAAGAAAATAAAAATAAATAAAAAAGAGGAAATCTTGTCATTTATGACATTATAGATGGACCTAGAAAGGGTCGTGGTAAGTGAAATAAGTCAGAGGAAGACAAATGCTGTATGATTTCACTCATATGTGGAAGATAAAGACACAAAGAAAACAAAAACAAACTCTGATTCAGAGAACAGATTGATGGTTATCAGAGGAGAAGGGGGTTGGAGTGTGGGCGAAACTGGTAAAGGGGGTCAGTTGTATAATGGTGGATGGAAACTAGACTTTTGGTGGCTATCATAATAAAGTTTATGCAGATGCCAAAGTATAAAGCTAATATACCTGAAACTTAAATACTCTCATACTATTATTTCAGTTAAAAAATTTTTAGCTGCAATGAATAGTTCTGGGTAACTTCTGTCAAGGAGTTTACAGTCCAGGAGAAGAGACTAACATTAGGTCACACTTATGAAATAAAAGTACTAAATGCTATGATAGTGTATTGTGCAGAGTTCGAGGAGGACCTAAGGAAACAACATTAAAGTTGGGGCTTGAGGTTAAGTGGGGCTGGGCAGGTAGCTGGTGAGAGGAACCTCTGAAGGTTTCCAGGTGGGCGGCATGGGCAGCGTGCTGCAGGCACCCCACAAACAGGCAAGAAAGGGGCGCATACCCTGACCTTTAGAAAGGGGTAGAAGGAGGCTGAGGTGGCAAGGACTGGGATAAGCAGTTGGTGTACTACCGTGACCTGCTTGAGCTTTGTTTTATGCCACTGGGTTGTAAGGAAGGATTTGCTGAAGCTCAAGCCGGTGGCAATATGGAGGGAACTTGGAGAGAGATCAAATTGAAGAGAGAAAATCCAGATGGGCAGGAAGACTAGTTGTGTGCCTTTGGCAAGGCCCATAGCCGCTGTGAGCTCCAGTTTCCTCTGCGAGTGGGGATTGTAATTCCTAACCCGTAGAGCTGCTATGATGAGTGAGATCGTGTCACAGTGCTGAAGGCTTAGAGAGTGTTAACAGTCATTATCTTCCTAAAGTCTTCATTTTTCCTGCCCTCTCACACTACTTTGGCACAAAATTTGACTCATCCTCCCTCCTAAGGACACCTCAAATCTGGTCGCTCCTCCACACTGCCCTTCTTTCTGACTCCCATAAACTTTCACGAAGTTGCTCACCAGGTTCCTGCACGGAGATTGTTCTCTAATCTACTTTGTACCTGGCTGCCGCAGGCATTAATCAGAAACCCGAATACTCCATCTGCCCACTTGAAACCTCTCCTGATTCTTCTTCCATTAAAGGGTCATAACCAAACCCCTAAGTAGGGCTAGAAGGTTCTGAATGGTCACATAAACATATCGGGCAGTCCTTCCCAGTCCACCCCCACTGACTCCTATACCAGACAAATACCCTCAACACCCCAGGCTCGTTCACGTACCCCACTTCTTTGCTCATACTTTTTCTTCTGCCCCAGATACCTTCTCTCATTTGTGCCTCACAAAATCCCTGCTCATCCTTTGAGACCCTGCTTCAGATGTCACGTCCTTCTTCGCTCCTGTCACAATCTCTCTGAACCCTACATCTGCTCCTGCCCTGACTCCACAGCGTATGTCCACCCTGTATTACAGTCATTGTCACATTTGTTGTAATTATTGTGTTGATATTAAGTACTTTTTCACTTCTCAACAATAGTGACCTTGTTTGATCACCCTTCTAGCTCAGTGGATAAGAAATTCTGTCCTGTAGTGGACATGCCCTTGCTGAACAGATGAATGTATAAATGAATCAAGCATAAAAAAGTCACACTGCCTTTGGAGCTAGTTGGTCTCATGATAACAGAACTCAGCCTCCAGGAGGCCGTGAGCAAGGGGATCTGCCTTGACCATCACATCCTGATTCCTCCCTGCCTCCAGGGGGTTTGGTCAGAAGGCAACTCATTTCCTCTCTTTCTCCCTTGTCTGCCTTGCACCTGCACCCCACCTGGAGCCTCCAGCCAGCAGCCCCCTCCTCCTGTGAAGCTGCAGTGCCATCTACTGGTCACTAAACGCCCTGCAAGTCAGGCTAAAGGAGAAGGGCAGGAGGAATTAAGAGCCACACTGTATTTTTAGCTGGAAGGGGCAGCTAAGGGGCTATCAGACCCCACATTGGGCAGTTTTTCCCACATATGTGAGCCCAGCCTGCATGGATGGAGCCCCTTATTTATATTTTTCATTGACCAAAGACTCTCCTCATTCATGTCTCAATGGTCAGTCTTTCCTTCCAAACTCTCAGAGCCAAGATCCCTACCTATGTCCCCTCAGAAGTTAATGTACTAACTCAAAGACCCAAACATCCTCCTTGGTCCTGTCAGGGAGTAGTGCCATTGACCAACTTAGGAATATGGGAGTGTGGGAGCCTCTCCTTCAGGTTTTGGTGACGAGAATCCTCCCCAAGCCTCTCCCTGGCTCAGACCCCGGGCTCAGACCCCGCAGTGACCAGGCGCTCTTCCTCGGGTCCTCAGTGGCCAAAGTGCCCGTTTGGTCCCTCACTGACCCCACACTGTCAGTGATAGGGACCCTCAGTTGACAGTGGGGGCAGCCTCCCAGCCCAGCCCTCGCAGCAATCAGGGTCTCTCTCAGGCCCCTTGGTGACCAGGACCAGAGATCACAGGCCCCGCAGCTAATGGGGCTCTTCCCTCCATGCTAGAAACAACCAGGGCTCTGACTGCCTCTCAGTGAGCCGAGGGCCCTCTCAGTTCTCTCTGCTTCTCACTCAGGGCTCAGTGAAAGGCCCCCCTCCCTCACCAGAATGGATTCCTTAGTAGGCCAACAAGAATGCACTTACGTTATTATCAAAGCAGAAACACCAAAATAAAACTAAAAAGGGATTTTATCTTTAAGGAAATCAATATTTGCAGGAAAGAATCACTGTGACCATATTGGGGCAAAACTAAACAGTGTTGACCTTCTTGGTGCTTGTTTATGGTTAAATTGTTTTACTTTGAATGGCATCTGGAGACGCCCACCACCACCTTTAACATGTTTAGGAACTTTGTTTAGTACTTTCAAGGTCTTGATCCAGCCCCGATCCCTCGGGGTGGGGACCTGGTGCCCACCACACGGGGCTTTGTGACCAAGGTCCTTAATTAAGAGTTAGGGAGCATAACGAGAGCCAGCAGGTCCCTTCAGACCACCCATCTACCTTCTGCTTCCCCCTGGTCCCTGACGTCCCCCCTGAAGCTGCCAGGGACTTCTGCCTCCTGCTTTGCCCCTGGGCCCCTTTTCAGACAGTGGCCACAGCTGTGTCGGGTCTCCTGAGAAGGTGAGGACCCGCTGGGCTAATTGGAACAATCCCAGGGATTGTCCCCCAAAAGGACACCCCAGTCTATGTGCATCAGGAGTAATTAGCAATAACCCCCTTTGAAATATTGCTGCCACACACTAATCCACATGAGTAGTTTCACAAATAAACAAACCAACTTTGACTTTATCCCAGATCCTTTGGGTACATAGCACAGGTTCCAAAGTCAATGTAACTATGGGGCAAATGGGCGTCAGGGGCAGGAAATCGTGACTCACCCTCCCACTCCCACCCCCCACTCTCCCAGAGGCATTTGTTCCCTCCATTTGGACCTAAGCTGGGCTCCCCTGCACTTGAACTTGGTGTCCATGGGGTTCATTTAAGCATTAACCACTGCTCTTGGCCGCAGCTGTCCCCAGCCTCATTTTCCCTCTCAGAAACTTAACCATGAAGGCTCTTTTCAGAGGAACAAAACCATCCCCTGCTCATCAGAGTCATAATAGGTCCTTCATTGGGTCCCAAATTCATTCATTCATTCATTCTTTCATCCATTCATTTTTACTGCACATCTTTTTTGAGTTCTAGTATGTATTGGACCCTGTGCTCGATGTTGGGGCTAGAACAATAAATAAAATAGCACCCCTGTGCTGCGGATTTGCCTTCAAATGGGAGACACAGTGGTCAAGCAAAAAACACGCTTACTTACTGTTAGGGTAGCTGGAGGTAATCAGGATTTTCCGCTCTCCCGCCATTAGCATCAATGATAGATCCCTGAGGTTCTGCGCGTGTGCCAGAAGACGGGCACCTGCAGTAGGGTATGGGTGTGTGTGCGTGGGCACACCTGAGCAGGGGTATGGCGGGGTGTGGCAGAGTATAGTGGAGAACGTGGGGACAGCTAAGACAACAAAGAGGCTGCTTGAATGATGATGAACCTACCCGGTCTGGGATGATTGCAGAACACTTACTTTGAAAACGGAGATACGTGCCACAAGGAAGATGAGTCTAGCATGCATCTAGGCCTGCGCCACAGGCACTGGTTAAAATAAAGGGAAAGGATAAGACAAAAATATACTGTGCAAGGGTCCAAATCTAGGTGGAATGCCAACTTAGAGCTCCTGCTGGGGAGGAAATTTCTCCTTCTGCATAATCTTTGTAGATATTGAGAATATCTCAAAGATCCCTGATGCCTGGAAAAGACAAAACATGGGTAAAGGGGTCCAGGAAACAAGGCCAACATGTCAGGACTAGACCGGCACAAATAGGTCAAACAAGAGAGAAAACCACTTTAGAAAATGCAGCAGCACATGGCTGCCAGCAGCGCCAGCCAGTGAGAGGAGGATCAAGGGGAGGCGGGCTCCTTAGGTTCAGAACAAGGGGCTCTCAGTGTCACAACAAAGCAGGTGCCCTTGCGCACCCTTTCAACTATTGTCCGCTGAGGGGCGCCAGGCATTACACTAGGTGCAGGGGACACAGCAACTAACAAAACAGTTTACTTGGGAAAATCAGTGGACAACAAAAATATGTGCATGAGTCTTGCAGGTGACTCCCACTAAGCCTATTCCCATTCATAACGCCGCCCTCACTGGTGTGGGAGGGGAAGCAGCACACGGCAGCCAGGTCTCAGACTTGCTTCCCCAAA
>PVIJ01021363.1:0-18693 GCA_004024925.1 Scalopus aquaticus | reverse complement strand
GCCCCCCCCACCGACCCCCTCACCGTCCAGTCCTCCTCGCCCAGGAGCTGCAGACGAGGCACGCTCTGTCCTTGGCGCCGCTGTCCTGAAGGGGTGTGAGGACCGAGCGCCACCGTCCACTCTCGCCCGCCTGTCCCTTCTCCTCGCCCAGCCCACGCTCCCTCGTCTCCCTGCTTTATTCGTCCTCCCGCCAGCGTCCCCTGGACCGGCTGGCCAGCACACCTCCTCTCCCGCTCGACAGGGCTCCCACCACCTCGCGGCCAGCGGCCCCTGGGCGGCCATCCCCACCGCGGTGGATGTGTCCCTGGGCCTGTGGCGGGCAAGGCCGCACCTCTGTCCAGACTCTGGAGCAAACAGGGGCGGGGGAGGGGCCGGGCAGGGCCAGCGCGGGCCTCCCGGTCTGCAGCCCCGGCGGGCAGCCGGCGGGCCGAGAAGGGCGGGCAGGGCCAGGCCCCGGGCCACACGCCAGCGGGGTGTGAGCTCGGCCACTGGTCCTGTGGGCGGCGCTGAGGGGCCAGGCCCGGGAGCTGCCCGAGCGGGCGCTTGTCTGCCGGCCCCGCCGCTCTCCGCCACCGCTCCCCGCGCAGCCTGTCCCGCCCGGCTGTGGGGGCGCCCGGCCTGATCCCCGGGGCAGCGGGCGCAGACAGCCTCGTGCGTGTGAGGCGGGTCCAGTCAGCACCGGGGGACTCGCGTGGCCAGTGGGCGCCAGGTTAGGGGGAGGGGCAGGGCGGGGCAGCCCGACAGCCTCGGGGAGGAGCCGACGAGGGCGCCGCGGCCGGAGGCTGGGGAGACCCGCTTTGTCCCCAGAGGGGCGACCCCGCGGTTCTGCGCGGCGACAAGGCCGGAGCTGCTCTCTGGGATGATGAATCTGGCGGCCAGTCGGCGGCCACTTCCTGCCGGCTCTGCCCCCAAAATAGCTCTCCCCGCGGCCTGCCCGCGCGGCCGCCACTGCCTGGCTCTGACGCGAGAGCGGGCCCCCCCACCCCCCGCAGCGTCCTGCCCGCCGCGGGTGGGTCTGGGGCCCCTGCGGAGAGCCCTCAGGCCCCGCCCAGGGGAGGGGCCCGGGCTGCTCCCGCCGCACCGCCCCCGCGGACGCCCCGGCCTGGGCCGGGCGGAGGCGGGCGGGGCGTGGGGCCGCCGGGAGAGACCCGCGCTGGCGCGAGACCATCCGCCGGCCGCGGGGCCCCTCGCCCCAGACCGCGTCCACCCTGCGTTCGGCGGGGGCGGCCGCCATGGCCCTCGGGTAGGGCCGCCCTGTCCATCCCTCCGTGCGCTGAACTCGCCGCCACCGCTGTGCTGGCACCACCTCGTGCGGCCACTGTACACGCTCAGAAGTGGACAGTTGCGCATCTGTCCTCGAGCCCAGCACCCGCGAGGGCCTCGGGCCGGCCCCGCTGTCCAGGAGGAGCCGCGGGCAGTGTGACCGTCCCCCGCCCCCTTCAGGAGAGCCCGGGCAGAGCGGGGGGCAGCGGGGGCGGGCTGGCCGGAGCCCTGCGGGGCCCGCGTCTCGCAGCCTTGGCCTGAGGGGCCGCGGTCAGTTGGCTCCGCGCGGGCAGCAGGGTCGGAGCTTCACGCCGAGCCTTCGGCCAAAGTGGACTTCACGCTCGCGCCGGCCAACGGGGCAGCAGCAAGAAAGGTCACCGGCGGGGCAGGTCACCCCCGGCCGCCATGGCCCTCCTGCTGCCCCACCTCGGCGGTGCCTGGCGGGCGTGGGGTGTGCGGGTGATGCGCGGCCTTGTCTGCAGGGGCGCCCAAAGCCCAGATGCCCGGAGTGACCTCTGTCCGGCGCAGGCCATGGCAGGTACGGGCCTCACCTGCTCCTGGGCTGCTGCTGGGCCGCTGAGTCCGTCAAGGATCAAAACAGCAAGGGCGTAAAGCTCGGAGTCCACTGTGAGCGGGAGGGGGCAGCTCAGCACAGAAGCCTCCAGGTGGGGGCGGGGCCTGGAATTCAGGTGTGTGTGAGTGGGGTGGGGCCTCCAGGTGGGGGCGGGGCCTGGAATTCAGGTGTGGGGGGCCAGCTGAGTCGTTTTTCTAAAACTCAGTCTTGTTGCCCTGTAGGCCACCCTGTGCCAGCACAGGACACAGGCCCCTGCAGTGGTGCTGTCCACACTGCCGGCCACCCGCCTGGTCTAGCTGCGCCCTGAGCAGGTCACGTGTCTCCCACCAGAGCTAAGGCCCCAAGAAGGCCAGGGCGCCTCAAGCGTCAGGCCCACGTGCGGTGCCCCTGCTGGACACGGAGGTGCCGCTGGACGCCTGCTGGGCCGCGGGCCCTGTGCCCTGGCCAGAGGCTCGGCTGTCGTGCTGGGCTCTTGGGCCCTTATTTTTGTTCCTGATTTGCCGTAAACCCAATTCGGTTTCTTTTCTTGGCCAGTTGAGCACTGGCCGCGGCTGGGCCCCCACAGTCCCCGAGCGGGCGGCATGGCCACTGCTGCGGGGCCTGCCAGGTGGCTGGTGGGGGGTGGGGGGGACGCGCCCTGCGGCCTCCTGCTGCCGTGTCTGGGGCTGACCGGTGATGGGCTCGGCAGAGACCGCGCGAGGTAAAGGGGCGTTTCGGCCGCGCACGCACCCACCGCCGGGTGCTTCTGCCTCCCGGGGCCTGCCCTCGGCGTGGGTCCTGCCACCCAGCCCTGCCGCGGGGTCTCTGAGGCTGACAGAGCAGAAGTCCCCCAGAGTCCGCCTTACGGAGGCACAGCCCCCGAAGGCCAGATCCCCGGGGACCCTTCGTCCACAAAGCCACGCTGGTCCAACCCCGGGGCTCTGACTGGCGCCTGGCTGGGCCTGCTTGCAGCTGGCCGCTGTTCTGCTCCTGGCCAGCGAGGCGTCTGGACACGTCCCCCGCCAGGCACGGTGTCCCTGGCAGGGGCCATCATGTCCAGGACACAGAGCAGACAGGCCGACCCCCTCCTCCTCCCCTGCTCTCCCCACGGCCGCCGCCCATCTGGCTTCTGCCTCGGTGTGGCGGGGCCCTGGGGGGGCAGTGGGGGGTGTGGGGGGTCTGGGGGCGGCGGGGGGCTGCAGGGGGGGCCTGGGGGGCGGCGGGGGCCGTGGGGGCGGCGGGGGCGTGGGGGTGGCGGAGGCAGCCCGAGGCTGAGCCAGGTGCCCTTGAGCGCTGGGGCGTCCTGCGCCGCCTGCAGCCCGAGGGAGCTTCTGTTTTCATTTCGAAAGTGCAGGTGCTCTGCTCTCTGAGGCCTGTTGTTTCTCATACCAGGGACGATTTGGGGGTGAGGCGCACGGTTTAGGGGTGATCACCACGCACCCCCGCCGAGCCGGCTGTGGCCTCCTGGGCCCAGCGGCTGAGCCCGCGGGGGGCTGAGATGGCTCCGCGCGAGCACTGCCCTGTGAGGACCAGCCGGTCCACCGTGAGGGGAGGTGGGCGCACATCGAGGCCCCCAGAGAGATGAGAGAAGGGGCGGCGGCGACCCCAGGGGGTGCGAGGTGGGCGCGGGCAGGAACGCACCCCGCCCCGCCCCGGCCGCTGCTCGTGCCCTGGGGCTGCGGGACCCCGGCCTGTGAGGGGTCACGGGCCGGCCGGGGTCCTGCCGGAGGACGCCGCCACGTGCTCCTGCGCCCCTGCGGTTGCCAGCTCAGGGCTGTTCTCGTCTTGAGACTTGTTTTCCTTGGTCATTCGGAATCTGTGGATGAGCGAGGCCTCCCGGCCCCTCAGTGTCTCACGCAGTGACCTCCCCGCAGAGTCCCCGCGGTGCCCCCAGAGGCAGCCTCCCGGCCTTTTTCTCAGCTGTGTAGCGCTCCGCCGGCCCCGCGGCGTCTGGCGCGGACTGCGGCCCGGCGGGAGCGTGCGGGGCGGGGCCTGCCTCCGCTCTGCTGTCTGGGGCCGGCTCGCCGGGGCGGCGCTGGCCGCGGGCTGCTTGCTCACGGGGTTCCGCCGCGGTGTTTTGAAGACCCTCTCGCCATTTGGCGGCGTGAGTCACGCCCCGCCCGTGGCCGGAGGCTCCCGTGGGGCATCGGCACCGGCCGCTCGGTGAGGGACGTGGCTCCGCGCCTGCCCCGGCTGCTGCCCTCGGCCGCGGCGCTGCAGGGCCCAGCGCCGTCCCTGCCCACCGCCGTGGGCACGGGAAGGCCAGCTGAGAAGATTCCTTCAGGTTGTCGCCTGGTGAGAAGAGGCCGACATCGCCGGACGCGGCTGCTGAGGGACGTGAGTGCTTCCCGCGAGGCGGGGGTGCGGGCGGCTGTGGGGGACATGGTGGCCACTGTGCAGGACAGCCCCCACCCCTGCAAAGACAGCGGTCTCGCTCGGAGCCCTGACCACAGCGGGTGCCCGGGGCCGAGCGGGACGCGTTTGCTCGGGCCTGAGCCGCGGGTCCTGCGGCAGCGGCGGCCGCACCCACAGGGAACGGGGCGTCCACCGGGTGTCCTTGCTGGCAGGGACCGGGCTGGCCGCCGGGCTCCGGGACAGCGGCCGGCTCTGGGCAGGGCCCCGCGGCGGCCAGGGGGCCGCTGACCAGCAGTTGCGTGGGTCAGCGGAAGCCACGGGTCAGCGGCGGGGCTCCCGAGCAGGTGGGGCTCGGGCAGGTGGCGGCCGCTGGGACGTGTGCGGGGTCCTGAAGGGGCTGGGCGCCGACGCCCTGCTGACCGGTCCTCCACGGGGGTGGGCAGCCCGCGACAGGGCCGCAAATGCTCCGCCCCTGACGGCTACATCCCGGGGGGTGGACGCTGGCCTGGGCAGCGCTGGGAAGGAGGGGGCCCCTCCCCCGCTGACTCCCGAGCCTGTTGGGCCCCCTGGCTGCCTGGTGGCCAGCTGGACGGGGCCTGCCCTCCCCCCGAGACTGCAGCTCCCTGGGGCTTGGGCTCAGGGCTTGCCGAGCTGCGTCCAGTGAGAGGACCGGCGCCTCCTGCTCCGGACAGCGGGGGCTTGTGGCCGAGGGAGGCGCGTCCCCCACACCCCCGGCGGCCCCCACGGACCCAGGCCCTGAACCTCAGCACCATTTCTCGACAGAGTAGTATCGATTCCATTTTGGCCTTTTCAAAGAAAAGCCTTTAATTTGAGTGAAAATTCACAAAATTTTAGCTGTTGAGGCCTGTTCCTTAATCGCGACGGGGTGCTGTCCCTGCAGAGTCGCTCCCGAGTGCTGCCCCGGCCCTGGACGCGCCTGCTGGGTGGCCGTGGCTCGGGCCTGGGGCTCTGCTCGCCTCGGGGGGCCGGCAGCTGCGGGGACACGGTGCCTGCGTCTCCTTCCGGAGAGAATCTCGCCCTGCCTCCCCCAGGAGGCGAGCATGAGCGTCAGGAGTGGCTGGGAGGGCCAGCACCTGTCTTGGGCGTGGGTGGACAGGTCACTCTTTGTCTTATGGTGGTGAGAGCACATGCGAGAGAGGGTCCCCTGAGAGCGCAGGCCCCCCAGTTCCACCGTCTGCCTCTCACCTGGGTGGCCTGTCCACCCGTCCACCTGTCCGCCTGTGCCGGCTTCCCCCTCGCCCGGCCCCCAGCTCCTCCCTGCTGTTGCAAGCCTTCCTGCTTTTTGAAGGCTGAGTAATATTTCTCCCCCACACACACTTGGAGCGCACACCCCCCACACACACCATGCTTGCTTCTTCCTCTGTCCACCTGCCGTGGACACTGAGCTGCCTGCTTTCTCAGCAGCCCTGCATTGCTGCGGCTAACTGAGGAGAGCAGACGTGGCTTTCACTTCATGCTTTCGATTTTTTGGGATAAGGACCCAGAAACGGGGCAGCTGGACTATATGGTCATTCTATTTTTAGGTTTTTTGGGGAAGATTTACTTATTTATGCACACAAGAGCTGGAGTGAGGCCAGAGGTGTGGGAGCAGGGTGAGAGGACTCCCCAGAAACAGAGTGGGGAGCAGAACAGGCGGATCCACTGAAACACACTGCTGAGGGGAGCAGCGGGGAGACAGGAGAGGTCTGCTGCGCCCTGTGGGAAGCTCCCTGGCCAGGGATTGAACTCGTGCCGCAGTGGCTGGCAATTGCTTCATAGTGCTGAGACTTAAACTGCTGCACCACCAGGGAGGCCCCTATGTTAAGTTTTTGAGGCACCTCTGATGCCCATATCCATAGCGGCCGCACCCCCACCCCGCAGCGCTCGGCGCCATCGCCAGCACCCTGCCTCCCTCTGGCTTCCGGTGGCCAGTTCTTGGCCCTGCTGGAGGGAGACATCGGGCGCCTCCCTGGGCCGCAGGTGCTGGTGTCATCCCGTGAGTAGAGTCCACGCGGTCCTCCACCCGTTTTCAGACTGAGTCATTCGGGGTCTGCTCTTGAGCGGCAGTGGAGCTTCGCATCTTTTGGACACTCACTGCATCAGCTGTGTGTCTCGCATGTGCTCTCACCTCGCTGCTTCCTGGGCGAGCAGGAGTCTGCTTTGCCACAGCCCCACCTGTCTATTTTTGCTTTTGTTGCTTAATAGTGTTAAAGCATCCACACCATGCAAAGCTGTCTAAAGATTTGATGCGATCTCTATTAAACTCTCAGCAGCAGTTTTTACAGAATTAGAAAAAATAATCCTAAAATTTAGATGAGCCTACAGTTACTCCAGACAGCCAAAACAGTCTTGAGAAAGAAGAAAGCTGGAAGCATCCCCATGACCTAAAACATATTACAAAGCTACAGTAAATGAAACAATGTAGTGCGGGCTAGAAACCAGTGGGAGAAAACAGCAAGCCCAGGGCCCCCACCCCCACACACTGTCATCTGATCTTCCACAAAGACAAAAACGCACAATGGGGAATGGACGGTCCCTTGCATTACTACCGGTGCAGGTCAAGCTGGACAGACACCCAGGCAAGAATGGAGTGGCCCTTATCTGACCACACACACAAAAGTCAATGATGAAAGCTTAAATATAAAGCCCGAGCCTACATAAAACTCCTGGAAGAAAAATCAGGAGGAGTGCCACACCCTCGGCCTTGGCAGAGATTTCGCTAAATAGCTTTGCTTTCCTGAAACTTGGGGCCCCTTCCCTACCTCATATGCCCTTAAAGACTTGTGCTACCTTCTGCCGACCTCCCTCCCCGCTTCCCTCTGGGAAAGTGCTCACAGGGTTATAGGGAGGAGGAGGAGGAGGTGATAGGAGGAAGAGCCTTGCCCTTCCCCAGCAATCCCAGTCTGTGGCTGCTGCTTCGGCGCCGGCAGGCAGAGGCGCGGGGAGGCGGGGCGCCGCCGTGCCCCTCTGAGCCTGTGAATCTTTGAGCTGTTCTCTGGGGAACATCAGCAGGCGGCCTCGCCCGTCTGTGGAGCCCTTTTCCCTGATGATGGGGGTGGGGCTGGTGGCTGCAGCTGGGGGGGCGGCCCGGCCCCCCCCCCATGTCCTCTTTTAGCCTCTGCCCCAACGCAGCGGCTGTGTGTCCCTGTATTGTGAGGGCAGTCCAGACACAAATTTCATGATGCTTCCTCCGTGACTGTGCAGGAGAAGGCTCAGAGGCGTTTCTAGAAGGACCGGGCTGTCGTCACGTGGCCGAGACGCCCTTGGGAGCGGGAGCGAGGCCAGAGAGGCCGCAGGCGCAGGGCCGGGATCCGCGCGCCGGTGCTGCGAAGGTGTCCGCGCGGCTAGTGGTTCCCGCTGTCCCCATTTGGGGGGAGCAACCTGAGAGGGGCCTTGGTCTCAGCTACGCCCCCCAGGCAGGCCCGAGGGTGTCCCGGCGCTGGCTGTGGTCCCCGTGGCCGCACCTCCAGCCCAGCGCCCGGCTGCTTGGGCGCCTTCGACTGCTGGCAGCGCAGAGGGAGGCTCTCCTGACCCGCCCACCGTGCTCTCTCAGGCGGCGGCCACCGCCTCCTTCCAGAGAGAAGCCTGGGGCGTCCGTGGGCGCGGGAGAGGCTCAGGCGCAGACTGGAGCCCGTGCGCCTCGGGGCCTGCTGGCCCGTGCGGCGCGGCTGGGCCTCCAGCGCCGCGTCCTCTGTGTGCTCCTTTCCCTGCGGCGCCGCGCGGCCTGTCTGGACGCACTATGCCCCTCCCCGCGAGGCCCTGGCGCGGAAGCCCACCCCCGAGCCCGCGTCTCGCTTGTAACCCCTTCAACAAAGGGGGAAACCTTCAAAGTGGAAATGTTTCCACGAGTCACGCCCGTTCTCTTAAAACAACGGGAGGATCTAAGTGGACAGTGACAGCGACAGTGCAGTCTTCACCTGAAGGGGCTTCCTACCTCGGCGTCGGGGCGCGCTTCCCCCTAGGGGCTGCTGCCCAGAAGCGGGGACCAACTGGCTTCGGATCCAGGGTCTTAATCGCTCCTTCTCAGACTCACTCCGCCGCTCTCGGGCGCCCCTGCACGCGAGCATCTCGGGGTCTGCGCTCGCCCTGACCTGCGACTCTGCCCTTGGCTGTCTGGGCGCCGCGTGTATTTGGGTTGCGGCCCCCTAAGTGGGCGCGAAGCACCCCCTCCACCCAGCCCTGCCCCGCCCCCTCCCTCGCCCCGCCCCCTCCTTGGGTCTTTCTGGAAACGCTCTGTCTTGGTGGATCCCTCTTGTTGCCACTGTGCAGCCCTGGGGGCCTCTGGAAACGGCCGGGCGGCTGAGGAACCCCCAACGCGAGGTTTCCTGCGCGTAGCTCCCAGCTGGACGAGGCACCGTGGGGTGAGGGCTCGGGCCTGGGCTCGCCGCTGGCCGGGCTCTCTCGCCTGGGTCTCAGCGGCCGCCCCCTCCTCCGTCGGGATCGCGCTCATCAGGATCGCGCTCGGCCTCAGCCCAGCTTGGCTCCGGCCGGCGCCCTTTCTGAGCCCGTGAGCGCGCAGGGAAGACCCAGGTGGCGGTGCGCCTCCTGCCGGGTGTCCCGAAATGGCCCTGACCGGGGTCCCCGCCGTCCAGCTTCTACTCCGCGCCTGCGAGCCCGGCCGCCCACGATGTCTCTGCTGGGACGCTGGGAACGCGGCGGTGTCGAGGGTTGGGCGTGGCCTGAGGCCAAGGCGGAGGCGCGGACAGGCGCAGACGGAGAACCGGGCAGAGCCAGCTGGAGACAGTCACGGGCGTCGCCGGGCATGTGTGTGGGGGCGGGTACAGGTGAGGCAGGGGTGTAGGTGCAGACGCGGAGATGCGGGGGAGCTGCAGGACGCCCTGCGAGGCGGACCCTGCGATGGGCTGCCGCGCGCCTTCGGGCCAAGCCGGCCCCATTTCTGCGAGGGTGGAAGCAGCGCCATATGGACGGGGGTGGCACAGCGCGGCTCCGGCACATGCGCCGCGCACGCCCTCCCCCCTCAAAGGGAGCTCCAGTGCGAGCGCGTTTGTTTTTCATTCTGCTTTTCCT
Source organism: Scalopus aquaticus (assembly GCA_004024925.1). NCBI lineage: Eukaryota > Metazoa > Chordata > Mammalia > Eulipotyphla > Talpidae > Scalopus > Scalopus aquaticus. The sequence goes on along the minus strand of PVIJ01021363.1, from coordinate 9,494 downwards.
CTCAGCAGAGCAGCGTGCCCGGTGGCTCCCCCCCACCCCCCAGTCTCCTCCGCCGACTTTGGCCTCGGGTGCTGTCCTGGGGTTTGCTTCTGCTCGCGCTTCCTGTCAGACTCCGCTCAGCAGTTGCCACGACGTCCTCCCTCCTGTCCCCAAGGCCATGCTCTGTCTTTTGCCGCGGCCAGCGCGATCCCGTTGAGTCTGTGCCCAGCGTCTCTGCCCGCGCGTCCGCGGGGCCGCTGGTTGCGGGGTGGGCAGCGCGTGGAGGTGGGGGACGGGCCTCTCTGTTTGAGCGCGTGTTACCTGGAGCATACTTAAAAGCACTTGGTGCCGTCTGCAAATGCCGAGGCTTCCTCGGAACGCCGTCTCTCCCCTTCCTGCATTTACCAGTGAAATGGAGTCTGTCTCGCCTCCAGCTTGCACTTGCGCGGAGGCGGCTTCTCCGCAGCTGCTGCGAACGGCTGGCTGTGGGAGGCCTGGCGACAAATCCGACTCTCGGCGACGGCTTGCAGAATCCATGGGGTGGCGGCCCTTGCCAGCCGCGTCCTGGGCCTCTGCAAGTGAAACTGCGCTCACAGGCGCGCGCCGGGGCCTGGACGCGTGGACCAGGGGCAGCAGGGTCGCGACCCGGGCCAGCCTCAGCGCGGGCTCGGCTCCAGTGCCAGGCAGCTTTCTGGGCTGGTCAGCCGCACGCAACGCCCTGTCCAGGGGTCGCCGTCTCCTGAACCGGACACACATTGCTCGATCTCCACGGCCCTCGGGCCGCAGGCTCTCGCTGCTGACGCTTCGTGCTGAGCTGAAGCTCGCGCTGGGCGCAGTTTGCTTTTCTTCCTCACCATCTGTGCGTCTCCTCTTCTTCCGCCCGCGCGGGGCCTGCAGGAAGCGGCCAGGAGCTGTCCAGCGCCCAGTGCTGACCGCTTCCCGTCCATTGGTGCACGGCCATGCGCCAGGCTGAGCAGAGCCTTGCGACCCTGGACCTTGTCCCACGCCTGTCCTCCCCTCGTGCGTGGACACAGCCTGCCCAACTCTAAGTGAGCCAGACACCACTGGGCAGGCCCTGCGCCTGCAGACACTCTGGCCCGTGTGGGCGCCTGCCACCATCATGTCGTCCGGGCGTCCCTGAGTATGCCCTCGCACCCGGACCTGTTTCTAAAGCCCACCGGGCAGCTCTAGCCACCACGCCCTGCGGTCAGCACGGTGCTGGGAGGCATGGCCCCCACGACCCCCGTGATGTGCCTCCGGCCCCCGCAGCCTTTCTTCACGAGGACCCCGGGGCCAGGAGGCGCCTTGGTCTGACTCCAGCCTCCGGCTGCGGTCAGCAGCCCGCTGGCGCTGTCCACGCCCTCCCTCCCAGTGCCCTGGGTGTGGCTCCCTGCCCCCCAGCCCAGTGCCCCCAGCCGCACCCTCCTCCACCCGCCTGCGTCAGCGCGGGGTCCTGGGGTCGAGGGCAGGCCCCCGCCCGCTGCGAGGCCCGGAGACGCGCTGCTCCTGCGGCACTGACCGCAGCTGCTCCTGCCCGTCTCCCGGGGCAGCCTCCTGCATGGCGAGCACTGGGGATCCGGGCAGGCCGCCTGATGCGCCCCGGCCCGTGCGTGCGAGGTGGGCGCCAGGGGGTCGTGTGAATGCACATAGACCCTCCCGCGTCGCCGCGGCTGAGCTTGGTGCCGGGTGCCCACCCGGTCAGCCTGGCCCCGGCCACCTGTCTCTCGCCAGCCTTCCCTGTTTCCAGCGGGATCCCCACACCCGCCTGGGTGGCGGCGGGGGCCGCGGGGCTTCTGTCCTTCCTGTTGGGCGAAGGAGGCACCGCCGGGGAGCTCCCACGTGGGTGCAGGCCCCCGGCCCCCAGCCGCCCCGCCTCTGGCCCCTGGCTCTGGGGTGGTCAGCGGGCCCTCAAGCCAGATGCTCAGCCCTGGCTGACCCGGGGCCTGCGGGGCGTCTGCGAGTCCGGGTTCCGGCCCCTCATTAAAGCTCAGTCTCTGCAGGCACAGGGTCCTCGCCCCTGCCCCGCAGAGGGCTTCTGCGGCTGAGGCGGGCGGGAGGCAGGACGGCGCTGGCGTGGGTGCGGCTGGGGCCGGTGGCCTGGGCCCCAGGGCTGTGCGTGTGAGGACGCACGACCGCGTGTGGCCGTGGCCCCGTGAGGGGAGCCCCAGCCGGGGCCTGTGTGTGCTGCCTACAGGGCGCAGAGCAGCAGGCCCAGCGGGGCGGGCCTCGGGCACCAGGTGCGAGCCCCCGTGCTGGTCCGGGAAGAGCCGTTCAGCGCCAGCAGGAGGTGACCCGGCTCAGGCCCCGCCCGCCCGCTCTGGCCTCCCCCATCGGGGCCTGCAGGGCGCCCGGGCACTCCGAGGCAGAGAACACGGCTTGAAGACAAGTTGGTGACGGCTCTTGATTTGCTGCTGAGGAGAAGAGCACAAGAAAGGGCTTCCAGGCGAGGAGCCGGGCGCACCCCACCGCTGTCCGCTCTGCGCCTGCGGCCGGCAGGGCCCTCTGCGCTGCGCCTGGCGAGGGGCCTCCCCTGCGGGCGGGCGGGGCCGAACCGGGCTATGTCGGGCCCTGAGCTGGAGGGTGGGGCTGCCCCAGGGAGCAAATTTCCTTCCTGCTCCCTCTGCCCCGCCCTGGGGCCGCCCGCGGGCTGTTTGTGCCGGCGCAGCCAGCTGGGGCTGGGGGACTGCTGCTCCAGGCGGCTAATTGGCTCTGCGGCCTCCGGCCTCCCGGCTCAGACGCTGCTGGTCAGGCCGCGGCTTTTCCAGCCAGCCCGGCTTGAGCCAGCCCCGGCAGAGGCCCGGCCCTGCCCGCCTCCCCGCCCGGCGCTGGTGCGGCCCCCACCGCCATCCGCGGCTGAGGAGCGTCCTGTCCCCGCCGCTATGCCATGCCCGGCCCGCGGGGTGCCCTGTCCACGCCTCGCCGCCGGCCCCGCGGAGACGCGCAGCGTGATGACAAGCAATGGCGCCGAGGCTGCGGCCGAGGCTGCGGCGGGCGTCCAGGGCAGGGCCGCCTCCGGGCTGCGGCGCCCGAGAGCCACGGTCCATGGCCCCACCAGGCCGGCGTCCAGCAGCCCAGCGGGGGGCAGCGGGAGGGCCTGCCTGCCCAGACTCGTCCCTGTCGCCTGGCCCCGTGGGCGCGCAGCAGCGACTGCCTCGCCCGGCGCGGGCACCGGAGGCTGCCGGGGCGGGCCGTCAGGGGCGTCCGGCTCCGCTTGTCGGCAGACCCACTCTGCGGCCTCAGCCAGGGGCGTCCTGGTCCCGGGCGACGGTGGCGCCTCGTGTCGGGTTGGGCGGTCGCAGAGGCCTGGCGGGGTCACGAGCCCGCCAGACAGAGACGAGGCCCCGAGGCCGGACGCGTCCCACCTCCCTCCGGCAGGCCACGCCCCGCTGACGCCCGATGACGCCCTGACGTCCGCTGACGCCCCCTGACGCCCGCTGATGTCCTGACGCCTGCTGACGCCCAGACGCTCACTGACGCCCTGACGCCCGCTGACGCCCACTGACGCCCAGACGCCCGCTGACGCTCTGACATCTGCTGACGCCCCCTGACGCCCGCTGACGCCCAGACGCCCGTTGACGCCCTGACATCTGTTGACGCCCCCTGACGCCCGCTGACGCCCACTGACGCCCAGACGCCCGCTGACGCTCTGACATCTGCTGACGCCCCCTGACGCCCGCTGACTCCCAGATGCCCGTTGACGCCCTGACGTCTGCTGACGCCCCCTGACGCCCGCTGATGCCCGCTGACGCCCGGACGCGCTGTTCCGTGGGAGGCGCCCGCCCCTCTGCCCAGGGCGTCAGTCAGATCTGGTGTGAGCGTCAGAGTCGCCGCACAGACCAGGGGCCTCAAGGTCGTCCGGTCCACCAGCCTCATCTGCGCATGAGGGAGTCCCCTGTGCTTGGAGACTGTTGTCATTTTTCCATCCGCTGTAGTCAGATTTTGATACATTTTTTAAAGATTTACTTATTTATGCACACGTGAGCCGGGGTGCAGGCCGGAGGTGGGGGGGTGAGAGGACTCCCCAGAGACAGAGTGGGGGCAGAACAGGCGGATCGACCGAAACACACTGCTGAGGGGCAGCGGGGAGACAGGAGGGTCTGCTGCGCCCTGTCGGAAGCTCCCTGACTGGGATCGGACTCGTGCCGCAGGGGCTGCGGACAGCTCCATAGGCTGAGACGGACCCCTGCGCCCCGCGGAGGCCCCGAGGGCTTCTTCCAGAATCAGACATATTCTTCATTGATTCTGAGTGATCCAGAACGGACTCCACATTCTAATAAGGGCTCTGTCGCCCTGGAAGCTCTTTGGTTCACTCCGCAGGACGCCGTTCCTGCCCCAGCCCCGCCTGCCCACAAACGCTCGGGATTTTCTTTTCAGAGCGACGGAGTCGGGACTGGGCCGGCAGGCGGAGCGGGGTGGGCTGGGGGCGCCCCGAGGCTGCTCGTGGGCTGCGGCTGGGACTGTGCGCCCCACGGGCAGGTGACCTGTCCCTGAGGGCTGGGTGAGATCACCGCCATGGCGCGGGGCCGCTCTGGCTCCTGCGGGCACCGGTGGCGGGTCTCCGTGTCCCTCTGTCCCGCCGGTGGGAGCTGGGCAGTGCTGCAGGCCCGAGGCAGGGGTGGGGGTGCCCCTCGGGCGGGGGTGTCCTGCGTCGTTTCCTGCCCCAGAGCCGGCGACTGGAATGAGCGTGGGTGGTGGCCAGAAAGAGCCGCACCGGAGCCCAAGGGTTCCCCTCCTTCTCTGCGGTCACCCCAGTTTTCCCTGTGACCTAGAAAATTGGGAGCCTCACAAATACCTTCCCCGCTCTCCTCCACGTTCTCGTGTCCCCCTCCTCCAGCGCCCAGCTGGCTTGGGGAAGGCCTCGAGGTCCTTGCTGGCCCTGGGCGCTGACCACATGGGCTCCGGACCCGCTCTGTGCCCAAGGTGCTGGCCAGCGGCCGGGGCTGTCCACCTGGGGCTCTCCGCCTGGGGCTTCGGGTGCACCAAAGAGCAGACAGTTGTTTCCATGGCAGGCAGCTCCAGGCGTGCGGGGTGGGGGGGCCCAGGCGTCCCTCTGCTGGACCCCAGCCTGGCTGTGTGCTCAGTCTCCGCTATGGAAGGGGACAGCCCGGGCAGACAGGGCGCTGATCCCAGTGGGTCCAGGCACAGTGGATGGGAACAGTGGACAGTGGGCAAGGGCAGTGGACAGTGGATGGGGGAAGTGGACAGTGGATGGGGCAGTGGATGGGACAGTAGCAGGGCAGTGGATAGTGGATGGGGGCAGTGGACAGGGCAGTGGGCAGGGCAGTGGACAGTGGTGGGGTCAGTGGATGGGGCAGTGGACGAGGGTGGCATCTCCACTAAGCACTGTCCTCTCTCCTGCAGAGACACCCTCGAGGCCGCTGGGGCCCAGGTGCATGCAGCTCCCGCCTGGACAGGCGTCTGGCCTGCGTCCACACTACAGCCGTCTCCGAGTGTGGTATGTGTCAGTCCCGGGGTGGGGCTGTGGTCAGGACCTGAGGGACAGTGTGGGAACAGGCAGGTCCTGCAGGGGCGCCCTGGCGCCTCCTCCTGCCCGGCCTCACAGCTCTGCCCGCTGCCCGCTAGGCCGGGCGGCGCGTGTCTGTGGGCAGCGAGAGCCTGTGTGTCCTGCGGAGACCTGGTCGGGCAGGAGCGCGTCCCCTGTGGCGGAGCCAGGGCACGTCCAGCCGGTTCCCTGCGCCGGCGCCGGCGGCTCTGTAAGCCTGCGCAGCCGCGCAAGGCTGCCACTGTCTCACGCGGACTCCTCGCTGCTGCGTCTCCTCAAGGGCCCTTTGTGGCGCTGCAGCTGGGTCGGAGCGCACCTGCGGGGCTTCCGGGAGGCAGGAGCTGTCAGGTCCCTGCCCTCTGCTGTCCGCGGCGCGTGCCCAGTGAGGTGCGAACAAGTGCCCCGCCCCGCATGGCGCGCTGGCCGCTGGCAGGTGCAGGCGCGTCCCGGCTGTGGGCTGCGGGGGTCGGAGGCCGCCGCCTTCTTGCCGGGGTGCTGGGAGGGGCTGGGCGCTCTGGCTCGCGGGGGGCGAGTAGCGAGGGGCAAAGCGCTCGCCGGAGAGGAGGCGGTGCCGGTGGAGACGCAGCGCCAAGCGCACGCGCGGCTCCGGGACTTTTGTGTCTTACAGGATATATTTTGTCTGAAATAAATGGATTGGAATTTGAAACAAAGCCGCGCTGTCACTTGGGAGCCTTCTGGGTGTCCTCGGGCTGCCGCTGGCCTTGCCTTTTGGGGTGAGCGCGAGCACGGTCTGGGGGCTGTGAACCACTGTCCGTGTGCGCAGGCTGCGGTTGGTCTACCGTGGACACCGCGCCCGCAGTGCTCTGCTCTGCGCCCCGTCGTGCGCCCCGCTTTCGCCTTTCTGCCCGCTCGGGTTAGGGGCTGGTCTCGAGTGTGAGCGCAGACAAGTGACCGCGCCCCCGCGCTCTGCGTGCACGGAGACGCACTTGGAGTTTGGAAGGTAGATTCTGTTTTGCTTCCCTATTTTCGTCGTTATCTTTCACTCCTAGCTAACAATGACAGGGTAATTAATTATTTTCAGTTCAAAAAATAAGATACTTCCATGCAGAATAGCTGCATACAGGACTCAAATGCATGTGGGCTTTGGGGAAATTAAAAAATGACTTCATTTTGAATTCTACATTGTGTTCTGAAATCTATGTCTAACATTTTGGAATTCCCAGCTGCTGTTCCCCCCATCTCACCCTTTATTAGCAATAATTAAAAGACAAAATTCTAAATGAGCTTCCAAGTAAGACACTCAGAGCAAGTGCTGGCTCCAGCCCGGTGCTGGGCTGCGGCGCTCTCCCGGCCCCCGCGTCTCCCGAGCCTGCCCCGGCCCTGGCAGTGCCCAGCCGCCCTGACCGCCGCCCTGACCGCTCAGCTGCAGAGCCTGCTGTGGCGCCTGCCCGCCGGCCCTGCCCCGCTGTGGCTTCGCTAGGTGGTGCCCCTCACCTCGAGTGTGACCCGGTCCGGTCTCCCCATCTCTGCTTTGGGCCACGAGCATCTCGTTCGTTGTCTCCCGTCCCGACGGTGGGGTGTGACCGGGCAGACCCTGCGCTGGGGGTGGGGGGGCCCAGGCCCAGGCGGGGGGGAGGGGCCCCTGGCCACTGCGGTCAGGGTCAGGAGCCCCACAGGGGCCTGTGGCCTCGGGTGGGCCAGGCTTCCCTTCTGTGTGCTCCTGGTCCGAGAGTGGGGCTGCTTTGGGGCAGAGATTTGGTTAATTAACCCAAAAAGAGAGGTCCATCTGGTCATTTAGGGGAGGATTAAATTTCACCGCCCGCCTGGGCGGCTCCCATCCGCAGGTTATTAATTTCCACGCGCTCTGCTATCAGGACGTGCGTCGGCGCCTTCGTCCTGCCTGCTGAGAAAAATGATTTTATTTATTTACTTTGTGCTATTAATTTTCTCGGTTGAAGGACGGTTATTGCATAAACGTGGCCATTGGCACGCCAGAGGCCACTCCGAGCCCTGGGCCTCGGGCGCCCCCGGCCAGTGGCCGTGCCCCCAATGCCGGGGTGCGATCGCCCCCCAGCGGGCTCTGCAGGCGCTGGCGGCCCGGGAGAGCGGCCCATCGCCCAGGCGCCAGGTCCACGGTCCGTTCGCAGGACGTCCAGGCCGACTTGGGACGTTCATGAGGAATGACCGGAAAGCGGAGGCTGGACTGGGACCCGGGCCACTGCTCCTCATTTGCCCCCAAACACTTTCTCTTTCACCCCCAGTCCTGCCCCTGCGCCCCTTCGCCTCCGCCCTCCCCTCCCCCACCCTCTCTCCTGCTTCACACCGGAGTCGCGTCCACCAGGAGACGGACTCTCCCCCGGCGCTGGGTCCACCGTGGAAACACCCCACACGCACATGCACCCACACGCACCGGCGCCGGCACATGCGAACACCACACGGACTCGCGCCCCGCTCTGACGCCCCGCTCGGACCCCACGCTGGGTACACTCGGGCACGCGCCCCCGCCCGCGCCCCCCCACCCCCGGACTCCTGGAGGGGACGGCCTCAGGGAGGGCCGCGCCGCACCCGCCCGGGCGCCTTCCCCGGGGGGGCGCAGCGTCCCGGCGCCGAGTGAGCTGCGCGCGTCTCCTCGTTTCCGGGCGGATCTGCGGGTGTCACCGGCCACATCTGGACTGAGGACGTCCCAGCCGCGCCCCCCGACTGTGCAGGAGCCAGCGGGAGGCCCCCCGAGCAGGCCCCTCGCTTCCCGAGGGCCCCTCGCCGCTCCGGGTGCTGGTGGCCCCCGGCTCGCCGGACACGGGTCTCCACCGGCCGTGCCGGGCAGCGCCCCCGACCGGCAGCCTCGGGGTGAGCAGGCCGCCCCAGGCCGCCGCCCCCACAGCCGTGCGCTCAGGGCCGGCTGGGAGCGCCCCGTCCGCCCTCGGGGCCCCCTCCGAGCAGAGCCGGGGAGGCGGCAGGTGTCCGGACGCGCGCGTCGTGCGGTGGACGCGGCCTCTGTCTGGCGTGGGTGTTTCTAGAAACCAGTGAAATGGGAATAAATCACAGCTCTGTTCCGAACGAATAAAAACGTAAAAACATTCCGACAAAGATAAAACAGCAGCTCCACGATCTGCTGCGAGCGCGTTTAGCAAGGCCGGGAGGGCCGCGGCCAGCGCTGGACGGGTCGGCGGGAGGGCGGGGCCGCCAGCCGAGTGGCCCAGCGCGGGCAAAGGCGCGGACTTGGTCTCTGAGTAACAGGCGAGTCGACAGCAGCGGGCGGGCGGCGCGGGGCAGGGCGGCCGCGTGGACGGGCACCGGCCCTCAGCCCGGCCTGTGGCGCGGCCGGTGGGCGGCGGCGGGCGGGCGGCGCAGGGTGGCGGCCAGGGGCTCCGGGCGGGGCGGGGCGTCTGCCTGGCCAGGGAGTAACGCCCTCGGGCCGCCGGGCCTCTCCTGCCGTCCCCCTTGGCGGCGGGTGGCCGCTCTCGCTCGCGTCCGGCAGGCGGCGCCCGACCGCAGGACGGGGGCGGGGGAGGCGCGGGGCTGGGGTTTCCGGTGAGCGTGGGGGGAGGAGGCCGCGCGCCCGCAGGCCCCAGGCGCGGGGGAGCTGGGTCGGGGGGCTCCTGCGGCTCTGGGTGGACACCGAGGGGAAGGCTCCATGGCCCCTGACCCCGGGACAGCAGGCTGCGCCCAGGGCCGCCCCACTGTGCCGCGGACTCAGCCTCGGCCGCCGTCCGGGCGCGCTCACGCCCCCTGGGGCGGGGCAGAGGCGGGACCGGCCCGCCGGCTCCCCGCACGGCCTGGCCCGAGCGCCAGGCTGCCCACGCGGGTCGGGGCGGAGGCCCGACCCCTGCTGGGGCCAGCGCAGGAGCAGGCGCTGCAGGGCGCCTGGGGCCACCCCCACATTAGCGGAGGGCTCCCCGGCCCGCGTGCACGCAGACCCCTGCGGGGTGGCCTCGCCGGCGCCTGCCCTGAGCCAGACGCCCCAGCCCCTCCACGCGCCCGGCCCGAGGGCGCCCGATACAGGCTGTGGGTGCGCGTGTGTGGGTGTGTGTGGTCTGTGTGGTGTGGTGTG
>PVIJ01021362.1:0-18671 GCA_004024925.1 Scalopus aquaticus | reverse complement strand
AAAAAAAAAGATTATCACCATGACACCTCCCTGCCCTGTTGAACAATGGTTCTGCTGTGGGAGACCCCAAAAAGGAATCCCACACTTTGGGCCTGGTGAGAAGCAAGGAGGATTGTTGATGGGTCTCCCCTCTGTGTCCCTTTCCTCCTGTCCCCCAGCATGTGCCACTTATCACTGTTGGTGTTGGTTTAAAGGGTTACGAGTTGTTTCACGTGAGAGATTTACACCTTTAACTGGCACACCAGTTCTCCAGATCAGGATCAATTACCCCGCCACTGGAACGTCTCTTCCTGGAAAAAAGAAACGTGAAATTTTGCCATTAATTTGAATAAATGTACTATTCCTTGTGACTCCAGGAGCCGTTAGGGAGCAAATGATATTCTGGCTCTACATCATTCCTGTTCCTTTGTCATTGGAGCAATGAGACAGCTCATACTTGGACTTATACCCTGTTTTTCCCCATAGTTACAGGATGCAGGGGAAACTCCCTCGGGCCCAGGGCATTGGGAAGAGAGTCGATGCTTACCAGAAGGCCTTTGTTCCGCCTGCTTTTGGTCCATGCACCTGTTTTGGAGGCTGTTCCTGTTGGGCTTACCCTTCATCACCTTGACCTGACTCTCAAGTCTCAACTTTGCCTTGAGCCCTGTGTCCTTTTTGCAAGTTTACCAGGTCTTGAAAACCTAGGTGGCACTTCTGCTCAGTCTTAGATGCCCACCTAGGGACACAGCTGGACTCTTTGACCCATCTCCTACTCTCTCTTGCAGATTAATGATTGCTTCTGATTGTGCTCTATTAAGGTTTTTTTCCAAATCCATCCATTTCTTCCTATTCCTACTTCCTCTGTCTCTCTGGTATGGGTCCTACAGTTACATTCTAAATTGTCTCCCCACTTTTTTTTTCTCCACTCTTGTTCCTCCCTGAATAAAATCTTTCCAGAAGGGGCACATCTCACCATGTTACTCTTCTGCTGAGAAGTCTTCCGTGACACTCCATCGCCTATGACAAAGCCCCAACTCCTTCCCCTGGTCTACAAGAGCCTTTGCAGATTTTTCTGCTTGTCATCGCCTTGCATGTTTTACTCAAGCATGAAAGCAAGTGTTCAGGGCCCATCTCTGTGTTATTTCTTGACTTACCTCCTTTGTTCTCATGCATCCCTCTACCTGCCTACTCAACCTTCAAATTTTAGATCAGGCATCATCTTCAGGAAGCCCTTATGGTTATCTTTACACCTGGCTAGGTTAAGCACCTTCTTTATGTTCCCATAGCCCACTGTGTGCACAACATCCATGCGGGTATTACCCAGTTACTGTACTGGCTTGAGTTCTTGTCTTCCTAGACAGAGGACTGTTGAGGATGGGTATCAACTCTATTTGGACTGTGGGCCTTCAGTCCCCACTTCAGGGTCATGTGTAAAGCAGATTCACAGTAATTGTTCACTGAGTAGTTTCCTCAAATGACACCACAACCCTGCAAGGCAGTCAGCTTTACCTCTCTCGAGGTGAGCTCAAAACATGTCTTAAAAATTGGAGCTTTAAGATGAACACAGCCTAATATGTACCTGGCCCTCAGCCTGTCATAAGTAGGGATTCAGACCTGAGTGGAGCAGGTACTGTGCCCATGGAGAGCACACCATCAAGAAAGGAGATGTGGGCCTCCCTGGTGGCGCAGCCATTAAGTGCTGCGCTCTGTCAGCAGCGGCGACGCGAGTTCGACGCCCGGCTGGGGAGATTCCCACATAGCACACAGACCTCTCCTGCCTCACCCACTGCTCCCCTCAGCAGTGTATTTCCATTGATCTGCCTATTCTACTCCCCACTCTGTCTCTGGTGAACCCTCTCACCGCCCTATGCCTCTGGCCTATACCCCAGCTTGTATGCATATTAAATAAATAAATCTTAAAAAAAAAAAAAGGAGATGCTTGTGTCCCTAGGGAACTCTGCTACATGATGGGCTACGTGAGCCAAGGAGGAAGTGATTTGCTACAACCAGTGACGCAGAGAAGATTGCATGGAGGACGCACCATTGGATTTCTTAGATGAAACAGTATTAGCCGGCAGCTTTGGGGAAGCTGCACCCCATCATGTTCAGAATGACCTCCTTTCACTGGCATTCAGTAGATGTCTAGCAAATACCTCTGCATGACAGGCAATTCCCAGGTCTGCAGAAGGGCAGAAAGGAGCCATGTAGAGGGATCTAAACACACACCCTTCATTTTCTCCTTCCTTTCCTCTTTTCCTTCTTTCTCACCAGAACTCCTGCACGGAGTACAATTGCAAAATCACTTCCTCCCTGTTCTCTTCTGCTCCCTGCTCTTTAGTTCACACTTGTCTAGTCTCAGACATGCCCCTCACCTCTCTCCCTCCTGCTCTCATAGACTTGTTTTGAATATTGGGGGGAGGCTGCCTATTTGTTTCTTTTTTAAAAGATTTATTTATTTATGCATATAAGCTGGGGTGTAGGCCAGAGGTGTGGGGTGGTGAGAGGATTCACCAGAGACAGAGTGGGGAGCAGAACAGGCAAATTGACGGAATACGCTGCTGAGGGGAGCAGCGGGCGAGGCAGGAGAGGTCTGCTGTGGGAATCTCCCTGGCCAGGTATCAAACTCGTGCTGCAGTGGCTGTAGGTAGTGGCACCACCAGGGAGGCCCCCTATTTGTTTCTTAAGGGGCTACCTTATTAATTACCAAAAACTGGCAGTGTTAAACAACACAGATTTTTTTTTTCTTTCAGAGTCCCAGAGACCAGAGGCCTGAAATCAAGGCTTTGGTAGGGAGTTACGCTGTAGAGCTGTACTTCCTCATAGCTCTAAGGGAGAATGCTTCCTTCCTTTTCCAACTTGCAGTGACTCCAGGCATGTCTTAACTGCTGCAGCCTAACTAATCCCTCCCTTCACGTGGTCTTCCCTGTCTATACCTCTCCTCTTCTAATAGGCGCTCTAGTCACAGGAAGGAAAAAGACAGTAGCAGTTCCAGCAAAACCTAATCCCAATGTTTCCAAGACCCAGAGGCAACTTCACAGCAGAATCTAATTCTGAGTGGAATCGAAGGCCTCACTGCAGACTATGTACTTTTAATAATGTTTAAATAAAACATAGGAGCATGGGTGTGATCTCCTTACCGAGCCTGGCTTGTCAGCTGCCCGGGCAAAGTCATAAATAGTTAATAGACAACCACTTATGGCTCTACTTCTGTTAAATCTAGCATCAATTATATATGGTCCATGAATTATTTATGTGGTGTTACTTTGGGGTATATTTTCTACCTTCAGTGGGGAAGAGGGAAAGAATGTGAGGCCTAAAAACAGATGAAGGGATAGCTCCCTTCTATATTGGTGAATTTCCCTGTAAGGAGAAAGCCTCCCCTTAACATGATTGAGAGATTAGAGCAAACTTGGTTCTGAGAGGCCTTTACAAGACCACCAGGAGCAAAGCTTGGGGCAGTGCTGTGCTTGGAGGTATTTAGCAACAGGTTCTCCAGTCTCGATAGAGTCTTGTTTTATAGTATTTGCCAACCTCTGTGGTGTAAACCCTCCTGCCAGGGCTAATTTCCAGCCAACACATGACATTGTTTAACGCGGCATTGGGAAGCAACACAGTATAGCACACCCTGCCAGAGTGTTTCCACCAACTCGATGTGATAGATGAAAATATACTTCAGAAGCACAGATGACAAGAAAATGTTAGTAAAGCAATTAGGAAACAATGCACTCTGCATATGTTATCTTTATTTTTCACATGGTTTATTTAATTTCAAGTGATTTCATTTTATTTTTAATAATAGTTGTGTTTAACAACTGGCTCACAAAATTCCTGAAATTTAGCAATCAGCTCTTGCATGCTAGTAGACCCCGGTTCCGACACCCCACTGACTTGACGTCTCCTTGGGGAGCCTGCCCTGGTCAGGAGAGCATAGTGGAGGGGAAGGAGCATGAGTGTGGAGTCAGGAGGCTCTTAAGTCTCATCACTCACTACCTTTGAAAGCAACACTTCTCCACCATCAAAATGGTGTTCTTGAGAACATTCTTTGACCTCAGGCATAAAGTGGGTGCTCACATCAATGCAAAAAGACTTTGGCAAGTGACTCAGGCCATGATGCTCCAGCTTCCTGTTGTCCACTTTCTCCTGCCTTCAGAGACTCTGGCCACATCAGGTAGGGTCCTTGGAAAACTCAAAGCCAGATTCCATCTAGTTTCCATGTTTGTTTTTGTTTTGATTGTTTTTTTGTTTGTTGTTTGTTTGTTTGTTTTTGCCACCCAAAGACCTGTGTTTTTAAACGCTACATGTGGAACCAAGCACCCTCCTCTTGCTTGACCGGGAGAGAGGGGGGTCAATTCATCAAACCCAGAGTTGAGGGTTTCATTTTTAAAAATGCTCAGCGTTTTCCTCTTGCAAATGGCTATGAACTTCTAAGCATAAAGATGAATTATTTTGGCTGGGAACTGAAGTATTTAAAAAGGCTTTCCATATGGAGGGCATTTGGGGCCACAAGCAGGGTGTAAATAACACCTTTTATGGCTCTTCTGACAGGGAGATAGCTCTCCTAATTACTGCCCGTTATCTCAGTGTGATCTGAAATGACCCAACACGTTTATAAACTCTTGTGTTCACAGACTGCTTTCACTCCCCACTCCTAATGGCTTCCCGCATGCATTCCCAGAGGGCTGACTGACAGGGTGGGGGGAGAGGGTATTTATATCATGCCCCCTTCTAAGCAACATGGTTTCCTGTTCATCTCCCCACAAAAAATTCTGTTCAAAACAAAATTAATCCTTAAAGATTTGGGGTCTGTTGCCAAGTCCCAGACACGTTTGTGAAATGGAATTCTTGCAAGCTGTCTTTATCCCAAATAGTGAATGTGCTTGTCTCAATTCAAAAGGTGTTATCATCTAATGAAATGAGTTTCTTTGCGTCTGCTTCTGAGATGAGATATCTTGATAATAAAATCTATTACCAAAAGCCTACCTAGAAGTAATTGGGTCTATTACTCCACGACTTGTGGCTTTGTTTCTGCATTGGAAACAGGCACTCTAGTAATTAATCAGAATTTAAAGTTGCTAATACCAATTACAAATAATGTGCGAAGTCTTGAGATGGCAAACAGAAGAGGAGATACTAATCTTGTCCCCTGAGATTTCATCAATTGAACTTTTGTCACCTTAGACTTGCTGGAAATTAGAGTAACTTAACTCTGCAAAGTTAATTACTTAAAAAAAGAAAGGGGGGAGCTATTGATTGAATGTTGCAGGTGTACATTAAATTATTCAAATAAATCCAATTTAAATTGTTTAGATGAGATTATGCTTCACTTAATTGCACATCAAAGAAGCTTAGGGAGGTTAATCTTCACAATGGAAAGCAGGATCATTGTCACAACTGCACATGCTTGGATGACAGTGGTCCCAGGGAAAACTAGAGGACCCCAAGTAAGACCCCAGTGCTCTGAATCTTCCCCAAATTGCAGTTGGACTTGAAGGGCATTTATGTTTTTGGCACTGTTTTTTTTTTTTTTTTTTTTAAACTGAGTTTATGAAAAGGAGAAGACCTCAGAACTTGAGGATGGACCAAGCATGGGGGAAACATTTTTTACTGGGAAAACTGGCTGGTTTGGAGTTCCAAGGGTATGGAAGTGGGGAAGGATGAGTGAACTGGTCTAACGTTTGGCTCTTTGGGTCGTAAACGACAGAAACAAAATTCAAAATGGCTTAAAATTAAAAGGAATTTATCAGTTCATCTAATGAGGTCATCGAATAACCTCTGGGTCCAGGTCCACTGGAATTCAGGGACTCAATGATGTCAACAGTCAACAGTGCACTGGGACCAGCTTGCTCCAGCTCGCCAGAGCTAATTGTGTGGTCTTTTCCCACTTCTGTGTCAATGACATCGCATTGGCAGATTGATATTAACCATCAAGGGAGGATTTACCTCAGGGAAATTGGAAAATGCTACAAACCATGGCTTTTTCCTCCCTTAGAGATAATGTTTAACTCTTACCAACACTCCACTGACTGACTTCCTCTCTCGGTCTCCATCTCAGGTCATTTTTTCCCTTTCTAGTGGCCACAGTCAGACTGAAAGATGACCAGCTAGTCAGTTTGTCTCTCAGTGATAAGAAGTCCCTAGCAGTCCAAAAAAGGGTGCAGAAATGGAATGTCATTGATTCCAAATAGTTTGGGGTACATGCCCTCTCTAAACCAAGCACTAAAGCCTAAAGAAGGAGTCTTCTCTGGTAGAACAATTCATGGCCAGCCCCCAATCCAGGAGTAGAGCCCCTCCTATTCTAACCACATGGATGGAGACTAGGAGAAGAAGAATTCCCCCAAGGAACTGAAATATGGGTGCCAGAAGAAGGAGAATAGGTTCCAGGGAGGCAACTCCTGGGCTGCTAGAATAAATTATAGACTGGGTGGATTTAAACAATAGAAATTTCACTCTAACAGCTGTGGAGACTGAGAAGTCCAGGATCAAGGCCCCAGCATGGCTGTATTTTGGCGAGGACCCTCTTCCTAGCTCATAGCTGGTACCTTCTTGCTGTTTTCTCCATAGTAACAAGGGGCTAGGAGCTTTGTGGCTTCTCTTACAAGCACATCAGTCCCATTCATGAGGGCTTCATCCTCATGTCCTAATCACCTCCCCAAGGTCCAACCTACTAACATCATCACCTTGGGGATTTCAACATCTGAATTTGGGGAGCAGGACATAAATATTTAGACTAAAGCAATCATTGTCATCCCTATCATCTTTACCACCACCTCTGTCACCCCTATTACCACCATCGTCACCACCATCAGCCCCATCATCTTCTTCACCATCAATACTACCACAACCATCATTATTATCATTCATCACCATAACCATCACTATCACCACCACCACCACAAGGGCAAGACAAAAAGCAGAGAGCACCACAGAGTCTATTTAGAAGTAGGCAAGTGCTGAGCTTCAGATCGCAGAGGTGTAAGACCAGGCTTTTCCATTCTGAGAATTCTGGACTTCATCCCCCACGTGCTGCATCCCCCTTGTGATCCATGAGTTCAAGGATGCCTCCTTATTTGTGCTCAGTGTCTTCGGCATCACTTCATTGGAATTCTGCCCTTTCCCTAGCCTTCCCTTGGCTGCACGCCAGGTTAATGATGCAGAGCCCATCCTGCCGCGTATCACCTCGACTGCCACTCAGATAATTAGAATCAACATGTTCATTTCCCTAACAGCGTTCTCATCTTACCTCCGAAAAGTTTTCAAATGGAAAAAGAAAGGCAAAAACAGGCTACATCTGTCCTTGTTCAGGCAATTTGCAGCTGTCCACAGCTGACATCTACCCAGCTGGGCGGCAGAGCGAGCTTTCTTGTTTGCTTTTGGTGGGTGATGACGCGGTTGATACTGTTATTAAAATTTGGCAATGGTTTAGAGACAAAGCGTCCGGCTGGAGAGAAGCTTATAAACAAACACTCAGGGAATCCTTTGGGCTCCTACCTTTCTGAGCTAATTGCTTGATGGGTGGGGAGGAAAGAAAAAGAAGACTGATGTCACTTCTCAGTGAACAAAAGAAAAGAAACTCAGGAAATAAGATGATGTTCACTTCTTCCTGAGAACCAAATCTTCTGAGGTTGCACCCAGGTAGCAGTTGGGTGCTCTATGTCAGAGATAGGCAGGGATAGGCGGGTGTTTCCTGTTAAGGGCCAAATAACAAATAGTTTAGATTTGTGGGCTGAACAGTCTCTGTTAGAATTACTCAACTGTTGCTGTAGAGCAAAACCAGCCACAGACAATACATGAATGAATGAGCATGGTTGTGTTCCAATAAAACTTTATGTATAAACAGGCTGTGGGCGGGATTTGGCCTGTAGGCTGTGGTTTCTCAATTCCTGCTCTAAACTGTATTACGCGGAAAAGTGGTCAGGAAAGGACAGTAGCATTATATGTAAACCCCGGTTCTGGCCCTTCCAGACTGGGTGTCATGGCCACATCAGCTCTCTTTTCTGAGTCTCAGTTTCCTCATCTATAAAATGGGTTATGAGAGTCAGGAAATTAAGGAATGTCTGAAATGATCCATAAATTTCAACTCTTCCTAGTATCCACCTCTTCAGCACCAGTTAAGAATCGTAGAGTAAACTGCTTAAGGACACCTTCCTGCCTACTTTCCAGTTGGCTCCAGCTACAGGTTATAGGTTTGGTGATGCAGGTCTTTGTAGCTCACTTGAAAGTCCAGTGACTCCGGGTTTCTACCAGAGCCTTCCCACAGCCAGATGCCTTCCCTGCCTCAGCCTCAAGATGCTGCCTTGTCTGGAAAACCCCATGCACACAACTAAGTCAAGATTCCGTGTACTCACGTTCACTGTTAGAGTGAGTTTATGTTGTGGTTTAATGTTGGAATGTGAAAGGCTCTGTCTACAAGTCAAGGACACTGCATTTCAAATCTAATGTCGTGTTTACATTTTATTTGAGTGTGTCTTAAGGACAGGGTCCATAAGATTCAGGCAGGGTCTTCGGGACAGTTGCTACTTTTGTGTGATGATTACTCATAGTTAAGGGTCACTTAAGCAGACAGGGGAAAAGACTACTCTTCCCAGGAAAAGTATGAACACCCTCTTGATTTGTGATTCTACCGATTTGTTCAATTGTTTCTTTCTGGGGTGTCAGCAGGAGGTAGGTTTTAAATGGGGCTACCTATAGCTTGTATATATACCTATTATGGTTGTTGTTGTTGCTATTATTTATATAGCAGCCTATCATTTATGCCAAACTCAATGCATATTTGAAGCCTTATGTCAGCTAATTCTGAATTCCTGGTGACCTCCCACCTTGCTTTTCAAAATGGGATTTGCAGACCAGCAGCCTTGGTTGCAAAAATGCAGAATCTCACATCCTGCCCCACACCTTTGAGTCAAGACCTACTTTTAACAAGATCCTCAGGTCACTCGCATGGACCTAAGGGGCCTGACATAGGTACTTAATGACATCACTGAGAAGATGGAGACTGAGAGAGGTTAGAGATAGGACTTCTTCCCATCACGCAGCCTGTACCCAAGTTAGCTTATGGTTTCTGCCTCACAAACCAAATCTGTGGTTTTGGTTAGTTTGCTTCTGTTCCTTTTCTCTCAACTACACTATCAACTTCCTGCGGTTAGGCATCACTTACTTTTTGATCTTTCCAAAGTGGGTGTTCAAATGTCTGCCACCTGTTGAGTGACTCCATGAAATATTTGCATATGTGAAAGGTGGGTGTGGCTAGCATAATCAATTAGTATGGTTTACTGGGCACAGATGCCCTTTAGTGCTTTGAGTCTTTAGTAAAGAATAATGATACCCGACCTTCCTGGTTGCACAGCGGGTTAAGTCTCAGCACTATGGAGCTATCCACAGCACTGCAGCACAAGTTCGATCCCAAGCCAGGGAGCTTCCCACATGGCTCAGCAGACCTCTCCTGTCTCACCTGCTGCTCCCCTCAGCAGGGTACTTCAGTTGATCTGCCTGTTCTGCTCCTCACTCTGTCTCTGGTGAATCCTCTCATCACCCCACACCTCTGGCCTACACCCAATATGCATGAGTAAATAAATCTTAAAAAAAAAAAAAAGAATCATGATACCTTCTGGAATATTAGAGCCCAAGGGCTCTTAGAAGCTTGGAGCTTCTCTAGTTTTCTTCCCTGCAGTGCTGGTTTCAGCAGACAGGACAGGGGAAGCACTGTGGTTTAGATTAATTTCCACCTCACTATAACATATACAAATTCTCTAGAATGATGGTGTTCAGTGTGGTAACCACAAGCCTCAGAGGGCAATTCACATTTAAGTTAATTAAAATTAAATAAAATTAGAAATTCAGTTACTCAGTTGCACTGACCACGTATCAAGTGCTCAGTAGCCGCATGTGAACAGCAGGCATAATCTCAGGCAGACATAATTGTTTTGTATATAATACAAGTTCTTCCTCTTTGTTCTCATTTTATTCACAATTCCCTTCCAGACTTCTCCCTAGGGTAGAGCTCATCAGACCACATGCCACTTGCTTTTCAAACCCTTTTTTATGCACATATGACTTTTCTCATCATATCATTGTAGTAAGGAGGAGGGGTGCTTGTTTATGGAGCCACCAAGAGTCATGCATGCTCAGCGAGCCTCCTGTGAGCTCTCAGCTCCTTTGGTTAAACAACCCCACCTGTGCCTGAGGTCACCCTAGGCATGACTGGCAGGAATGCAAACATGGTCATCTAGTCTTGGTATTTTGTCCATTTTTCCACAAGGTAGACTATCCACCTGCATTTTTTTGAAAAGTGGGAAACTCTTTTTTGAAAAAATGCTTTTATGTCTGCTAATTAACTTTAATACATTTCCCTTCCCAAACACAAGGGCACCTCCCCACAATCAATGCGGCAACTCAGTATTTAGACTATGAGACTTAGGGGCCTCCCTGGTGATGCAACAGGTTGAGTCACAGCACTGTGAGACTATCCAGAGCCACTGCAGCATGAATTCGATACCTGGCTGGGGAGCTTCCCACATGGTGCAGCAGACCTCTTCTGTCTTGCCCCCTTGCTCCCCTCAGCAGTGTTATTTCAGTACATCTGCCTGTTCTGCTCCCCACTCTGCCTCTGGTGAATCCTTTCACCCTGCCCCCACCTCTGGCCTACACCCAAGCTTGAATGCATAAATAAATAAACCTTTAAAAAATTTAAAAAATTGGACTGTGGAGACTTAGCTGTTACTGGAATGACAGCATCGTAGAAAGACAATGGACAAGACCTTAGACTTTTCAGACTAGAGAATCTTAGGCCTAGTAGTATCTCAAATTATTAGACACACATAAATCTTAGGAAGTTGAACCATATATGTTTGCCATTTGCATAGTTCAAAAATGATTGAATACAGTTGATTTCAGGCAGCTCAACCTAAAAAAGTATGTAATACCAAAATCCATACATTTTTAGAATTTTTAACTCCTAAACTACAGAATTTTAGAATCTTAGATTTTTATGACAGGGACAGGTAAAGATTTTTAACAAAGAGTCAGATAGTAAGCAAGCTGCTGCAACTTTCTTGACCAGAGTTTCTGTGTCTTGAACATCTGAACTCTACTCTTATGAGTAGACATGTCACGTCTGCTCTGAATGTAGACAGTCCATCCATGAATGAATGTGGTTGTTTATTTACAAGAACAGGCTCAAGCCAGATGTGACCAAGGACCCTGGTTTTCTGCCCTCCGTCTTGAAACACAGGTGTTGAAGGTCCCATCAGGCCCTTGAATTGCACGGGAGATTCATAGATCTTTTCCCACAATTCCGAGGGACCCCATTCAAACATGGATTCATTTTAAGGACAGTTCTGTCTGGTGCAGACCACTGTCTTTCCCAGGTCAGCCTCTGGCTGCCAGAGAGGTAATAATAGGAAGAAAAAGCATCCAGGGCTTTTGCTTCTATGCTCCCTGGGAGAGAGCGAAAGAGCCACGTCCCTGACCTGAGGAAAAACAGGCCCAAAGAATCGAGGCCTGGCTTCTGAAGGGCTGGCCAGGTCTGAGAGCCCAGCCTCTCAACAGGGTGGAGACATCTGAGTGCTTGGAGGGCAGGACGGATGGACCTGGTGAGAGCCAGTGGGCGCAGCGGAGAGCTGGATGTGCCGAGGCCGTTCATCCAGGAGGCACGTGCAACCAGGACGTAACCTTGAGATGCAGAGGAGAAAAGAGAGGGCAGCCCGCTTAGCAGTTGTTTTTCTTTCCTGCTGAGTCAATAAATGAATAAATGGACCATGAGTGGCCAAGTGGCTGATATAATTTTAGACTCCATCAAAAGGAAGTTCACAAAGTGTATGGAGGGAGCTTCTGCATCTTCATGTTCCCCGCTGTGTGCCCAGGCTCACTAATGTCGCAGTCTGAGTGGCATCTGGGAGCTGCATTTATTACCTGCCTGCTCCATGGCAGACTCTGCCAAGCGCTTTCTGCGCACCATCTAATTAAATCTACATGTTCAACCTCACGAGTAAGGCAATATTTTTATCTCTATTTTGCACATTAAAAAAAAAAAGATGCTTAAAAGAGGGGAAGTGACTTGCCCAAGGCTTGATGGTTAGGCAAGATTGGCACCAGGATATTGAAGCCAGTCTCTTGGACACCTGTGTCCCGATCACCATGGCAGCATGTTCTGGGCATCCCGTGCACACAGATCCCCTGGGGATGTTGTGAAATGCTGACTCCAGTCAGCAGGTCTGAGGCAGAGCCCGGGAATCTGCATTTCTAACCAGCCACCAGTGGGCACTTCTGCTGTCGGCGCTGGCACTATGCCACACTTCCTCCTACTCCAGACCCCCTGAAGTCATGGAAGGGGGGGTGGACGCCTGTGCCAGGAGGTCACACTGCAGAAAGTGGTTTATTCAGGCTTCAAATTAACAAATGCCTATTACAGAGTTTGTGTCTTTTCTAAAATGTCCACGCTTACCCTCTGCCCTGAGCTGGGCTCCCAGCTGGTGCCCTTTTACCCCTCAAGGAATATTTTGCAATATTTGGAGATGTTGTCTGGTGCAATATCAATGTTTCATGTTGGCACAACTTGGGGCAGGGTGCTCTAGTGGGTAGAGGCCAAGGATGCTATGCAAAATCCTGAAATGCACAGATGCCTCCCCACACCCCACAACAAAGAACTACCTGGCTCTAAATGTCAATAATGCCAGTGCTGAGAAGCCCTGAATTTCAGCTCCGTGTTCTTCAGTCCAGAAAATAAAAACTCAGCCAGAAATCTTCTCTGGAGGCCACAAAGTGCCCTTGAATTAGTAGAGTTATGAGCATTTGAAACCACCCCAGTAAAAAGTGGCATGAATGAATGAGTCATAAGTACAAAAAAACAAGCCGTTTCCCAATCAATAGAGAAACTTTCCACTACTTTGAGAGGATCCCAGGGTGTTCACATCTCTGTAACATCCTCACACCTCAGCAGATGGAAGCCAGTCAAGTCTAGAAATCATTGTCTTAATCTCCAGCCATTATCACGCCTGGCCGCTCGCTGTTTATCGGCGTCTTTTGCTGTTTATGTCACACCCGCCATTTTCTCTGACAGTAGTCCCCCCCCAGCACCCCCCATTCCTGAGGCAGCTGCATTGACTCTGGTCCAGTGTGGAGAAGGCCAGGCCTGGCATCGATTGCCAATATCAGTAGCTCTGGTCCACGTCCTCCCTAATCAATGCTTGGGGAGACGTATCCAATAATACGAGACTATTGATGATGGTTGACTTACCAGGGACGTCGTTTCTCCCTGTTCACCCAAGTTCATTAATGATGTTCCTTTGGCTCATCGGGAATGTTGGCGGGGGCGTCACTCATTACCAGGCAATCGAATGTGCCTGAAAGGGGGGTGGGTCTCTGGAGAGGAAAGGAGCAAGTATGATAAATAAGGATTTCATATGTATTCAGCTCTTCACAGTTTACAAAGTGCTTGGACGTGACTTGAGGCTCACTGTATTGAAGACAGAGGGAATCGATACCTTTTGTAGAGTTGAGCGCTCAGATTCTAGGATGGAGCCTGAGAGGTCAGGGCAGATGGGGGATCCAGGTCCTCATCTTGAGCCTGGTGTGACTTGACCTCACCCCTGTGCTCCCTCTCCCTAGCTGTGACTCGCTGGCGTCAGTGCTGGGACTTGGTTTTCTTAGTCACTGCCAGCCTAGGTGACTCTATTCAAGGGGTGATGTTCCGGTTCCGTATTCGTAGTCAGCGTCTGCAATCCCCAGCCCCTTCTCTCCTGGCTGTCCTGGACACATATGGAAGGATGCCAATACGGTGACACTAACTGACCTGGGATTAGGTGGTCGTGTTAACAGGAAGGATTTTATCTAATTCTTGAGCATGCACACGTGACTTGCAACCTGCCATTGAGGGAGTGGAATAAAGTGTGAGGATGTTTTGGTGGAGAAGGGGATTTGGGGAACCACGACTGGGGGAACATGTTTGGGGCATTAAATTAGTGTGGCTAGTGGAGCTTGAGTGCACCAAACACATAAACTAGGAGTGTGAGAGAGCCAGGAAAATGGGGTAAGGATAAGGACGCATCAAAACAGAGGAGACCCCCCTAAACTTGCCACGTAGTTCTGAGAAGAGGTAAAGGCTAATGTTCAGCAAGTACCTGCTATGTTCTGTGCAGTGTCTCAAACCCCTTCCACTCATGATGCCCCAACTAGTCCCATGGTCAGCCCCGCTGCCATCCTTCCCACTCCACAGGTGAGGAAGAAGCGTCAGGTTGGTGGGCGACGAAGCTTGCCCGGGGTCACACTGTAAGTGGTGGGGTGGGGCTGGAAGCCTGTGTCTGCGTGAGCTAATGCCCAGCTGAAACCCGAGTCATGAATTTAGAGCTGGGAGAATTTAAAGCTAAAATAGTTATATGGTGACATCTAAGTTCCAGGTACTCCACCAGGCTTTTGGGATAGCAGGTTGAGTACAACCTACTCACAAGAAGATCTCAATATAGCAGTAAATAGACTTGGAAAATAACTACAGTCTGATGGGATGTGGGCTTACCCCTGTGGCTTGTACAAATGCTCGGTGCGCAGAGAAGAAAGGTGCTAATTCTACCCAGGACAGCCAGGGAGGTGTCATGCAAAAGGTGACTGTGGAATGGGTCTTGAAAGATGAGTAGGACTTGTCAGGGCAGGGAAGAGCATGGCAAGTGGAGGAATGGTAGCTGCAAAGGCACAGAGTCTTGAAAGAACATGGCATGTTTGGGAGCCGGTGAAGACTAGGAATTGCTGTTGTGTGGGGTGCAGAGTGTGGGCAGTGGAAGCAGAAGAACCTGGGAGGGGTTGGGAGAGCAACTGTGAAGGGCTCGATAAGCCAAAGCACACAATTTGAAAATGTGCGAAGCGAGGAGACACTGAAGCATATTAAACAGGAGAGGACATGATCAGAATGAAAAGATGCTCCCTTGGATGCTTCATGGAGTGTGGATTAGAGAGGGGCTGGATCCATGAAAGGAAGACTCATCCGTGACTATAGGGAGATGATGACGGAGACTAAAATTACGATAAGGGGCTAGAAAGCAGGAGAATGATGCCAGTGATTAGCCCATTGTATTGATGAGAGGTTTGTGGCCCAGGGCAGGGACATCATAATTTGTTCTCACATGAACTTCCTTAGATGCAAAATCCCGTAGCCACCTGAGAATTTTCAAAGTCCAGTTTCCCTTTTTCTGCAATCACATAGGCTAGTGGGCTGAGAAGAAATAGGAGCTTCATTTCCATTTAAATTGAAATAAGACATGTCAAAGGTGACTTGATAATTACCGCCTGGAACAATGGCCCTCTGATGCAGGAAGTGTAGTGTCGGTATATGTGGTGCAGATAATTTTTGCATTTGAGACTTAATTATGTTGATATAATTATTCCTCTGTCAGGAAAATTGGGTGGCACAGATCTGTCATATTTGCGTTTGAGCAGAAAAATGAAAGTCTTCTTTTTTTTTTTTCAGGAAGCCATTGGGTAGGTGGCTGGGAAGTCAAGAGGGGGTGTTTGGGGTTCACGCTAGGTGCGGGTGTCTGTCTCCAGCTGGGGGTTCCATGAAGCCCCTGCGGGGTGTCAACCTCGAGAGGGTTGGGCTCTCAACAGTCCTTCTTCGCCCCTTTCTGAGGATGCTGCCTCTGAAGACACAGCGTGGGGGAGGTTCTAGGGCTGGGAAAGCTATGAGCTCTGGGTAGATATGTAAGGAGCTTTAGGGAATTAAAAAAATCATTCAAAAGCCTGTGTTCAAAGGCTCATGGCAGAGGGGCACGCTGGAGCCTCTGAGTCTGATTCCTTGTCCTATCCGTCCCCATCCCATTGGCCCGAGACCCTTAGCCACATTTTTCTTCCCTGGCCGAGGGTCTCACACCTGCCCAAAGAATCTGCCCTTCACCACTCCTTAACCATCAGGGGAAACTTGAGTCCCCAAGAATCAAGTCCTAAGCCCTGTCGTGGCCCCATTATTGCTCAAGAACTCTGTGTTTAGGCAGAAATGGCGTCTGCACTGGGTGTGAAATGGAGAGTCGAGAGAGGAGCGCACTTGCTAACTGAGAGAGGACCTGGGTCAGAAAGGCCCGGATTCCAGTTCTGCCTCAGCCACCCAGTGGCCCAGTGGCCTTGGCCACGAGCCTTGGCTTTGGCCCCTGGTATATGGTGTGTGTATCCAAGGCTGTTTATGTGATGTGCGAATGCACGGAGGAAATACACGCATCTTAGACCTTGCACAAGGCAAGACCTTTGCCATCTAGACTTTAAACAGCCCAACTTGCCTAAAATATTTAAGTTCCCAGAGGGCTGTAAAAGCCTTCAGGCAATAGCTGGGGGCTTTTTAAAACAATCAACTTGAAAAATCAGAAGGGAAAAGAAAGATAGCTAGCGGGTGCCTAGAGTCCCACACTCTTCTGCCTTGAAATGCTGGGGCTCTGTTGAGATCACGGAGAATCCTGGCAGGCCAAGCTGGGGGGTGGGGAGCAGGGGCGGTTCTAGGGTTCCCTGTGTGTCCACATAGCTAATTCCACTATGCCATTAATATAAAACTTTACCTGAATGTGCTTCACACACATGTATCTGTTATGCACACATGGGAATTAACTCAGAATGGAAATACACTAGCATAGTTTGAATGGTTGTCCCCAAGAAACAGATTTAAGGACAATGTTACTGTTTTGTTTTTTTGACGACTACTCATTATTTTTTAAATTTGCTGTAGTGAATCCTGTTAGACCCAGAAAAGTCGTAGTGTTGAAAAGAGAAGCAGAACATGTGCTACATTTTTCGCAATGTGCTACATTTTTGCTATAGTGGGGTGCCGCCAACTGGGTGTCTTGGTAGAACAGGGATGTATTTATTGTCTTACAGCCCTGGAGGCTAGAAGCCTAGGCTCAAGGTGCCGGCAGAGTGTGCTGCCTCTAAAGGGCTGGACACAACTGCCCCCATGGCGCG
Organism: Scalopus aquaticus; assembly: GCA_004024925.1. Classification (NCBI taxonomy): domain Eukaryota; kingdom Metazoa; phylum Chordata; class Mammalia; order Eulipotyphla; family Talpidae; genus Scalopus; species Scalopus aquaticus. The sequence continues at coordinate 1,769 of PVIJ01021362.1, read as the reverse complement.
TGGTAGCTTCTGGAAGTTTACAGCCATTGTAGCTGTTCCTCAGCTGAAGATGGAGCCCTGCAACCTCCGTCCACACGTGGCGCTCTCCCTGCACCTCTTCATCTGGTCCTCCCTCCACATGTGGCTGTCTCTCTGTGTCAGTTTCCCTGTTCTTGAAGGACACCAGCAATATTGGATTAGGGACCCCCTCAAGACCCCATTGTTAGTTGATTCCCTCTGTGAAGACCCTGTCTTGAGGGACATTTACAGTCTGGGGATTAGGATTTCAATGTACCTTTTTTTTTTAGGGTGGATGGGGGGGATTCAATTTAACCCATAAACACATTTGTTTCTAGAATGGAAAGAATTTCAGGGTGGCCAACGCTTTTCTTTGTGGATGGGGGAGTCAGTTGGTTTGAGGGTTTTATATACACAAACATGAAAAAATGTCAGTGTTGCATGGTAACCAGCTTCCAAATGGGATGGGGTGATACCCCTGGAGGCATTCACACCCTGTTGTCACCTTCTCCTCTATTGTATTAGAGTTGTTTGTGTGACCAGTAGATTTTGTGTAGATGAGGATATGCCACTTCCGCAGCTAGTTTGAAAAGGCACTTTGCCTTCACCTTGGGATTCCTTGCTCTGGAACAGCCACTGAGTTAAGAGGGCTCTCGAGGAGCCCGTGAGGCCCTGGTGGCAGGGAGCTTGGGCCTCCAGCCGCTGTCATGTGAGTGAGCCTCTTGGAAGGGACCCTCTGGTGTCAGTCAAGCCTTGGGGCAGCTTTAGCCTTGACCGACCCCTGGACTAGAAGTTCATGACAGAGCCTGTATGCGTTTCCTATTGTTAGAACAACTTACTACAAAAGTAGTAGCTTAAAGTAACAGTTTATTCTCTAATAGTTAAGTGATGTAGTAAGAGTTCCAGATGAGTCTTCAGGGGTTGAAATCAAGGTCTAGGCAGGGCTAGTTCCTTCTGCAGGCCCCAGGGAACTATCCACTGCCTGCCTCTTGCAGCTTCTGAAGGTCAGAATTTCTTGGCTCTGCCTCCATCATCCCATAGCTGCTTACTCCCTCCCTCTCCTTAACTCTCTTATCAGGACCCTCATGATTACATTTAACACCTGCCCAGATAATCCAGGATGATCTCTCCATTTCAAGATCCTGGATTTCATCACACTTGCAAAATCCTTCTCAACATACTCACATCTGTTGGGATTAGGGTGTGACCATCTTTGGGGGCTATTAATCATGATCCAATATACTGAGCCAGAGCCACCCAGATAAGCCAACCCTCAATCTCTAACCCACAGAAAACCATAAGTGATGGCAAATATTATTTGATATTTCAAAATTGTTGAAGAATTTGTTATGTAGCCATCATAACTAACATAGACAAGAGATTTGTAATCCAGAATTTGATCCCATGATACTTGAAGTTCATAACTTTGGAGATCTTATATATCCCTGGAATACACATCTAGAAAACTGCGAATCTTGTAAGTGTTCTGTAAACTTTTACAAACTGAAAATACTCTTGTCTTTCTTTAGTGATGGAACCTACATGGAGCCTGGATGCTTTTGTACTCTGTACCAGTACTTTTCCTGTTTGTTCTCAGATTCATTCCTGCCTCTCTCTGCTCTGCTGTAGCACTGCAGAAAACTGCATTCCCAAGAATGCCTTCTGGTGGGCCCACCCAGTGAAGGGCAGGGCTGACAACTGAAAGAGAGGAGAAGGGAGGAAGCCAAGGTACTTCCCTTTCTCTTCCACTGCCGTGGGTGGTATCCCTGGCA
>PVIJ01021361.1:0-18678 GCA_004024925.1 Scalopus aquaticus | reverse complement strand
AAAAATACAGGCAACAACAAATGCTGGAAAGGATGTGGAGAAAAAGGAACTCTTCTACACTGCTGGTGGGAATGTGAACTGGTCCAACCACTATGGAAAGCTGTATGGCGATTCCTCAAACTGCTAAACATGGAGCTTCCATAAGACCCAGCAATCCCACTTTTGGGAATTTACCCAAAGGATACAAAAACACTAATCCGAAAGGATATATGCACCTGTATGTTCATTGTGGCACTGTTCACAATAGCAAAGGTATGGAAGCAACCCAGATGTCCAAAAATAGATGATTGGATCCAGAAGATGTGGTACATATACACAATGGAATACTATTCAGCATTCAAAGACGATAAACACATGCAATTTGCAGCGACATGGATGGAATTAGAGGAGATCATATTCAGTGAAATAAGCCAGAAAGAAAGAGAAAAATATCGAATGGTTTCACTTATAACAGGACTATAAGGAAACCAAATAGGAGAGAGACAAACAGCATGGGCGGGGCGGGGGGGGTAGGTGTGGGGAGGGAAGGAAAAGGGCACAAAATGGAATAGAAAAGAACACAAGGGACCATGGAGATGGATCACGGGTGAATTGGTGGTGGGCTACCCAAGGGGAATACAAAATGTAAAAGACATAAATAACAATAAAAATATATATTAAAAAAATAAAAAAATAAATAAAAAATAAAAAGTTTGGAGCACTGAAATATACATGGGACATGATGAATATGGCATAATGCTCTTCCTTCCATTAAAACCAAAATTATGTGTGAATTTCCTTGTTTAAGCAAGGATCTTATAACTCTTATGGTGATAAACTATCTCTTCCAACACTGACTGATCTAGGCTATGTTGGGATCTAGTATTAGAAATGAATATGAAACATGAACACGTGACAAAATCCCCAGCTGTAGCCCTTGAAAAGTTGTTTTGCAGGAGAGAGCTACATTCCTCAAGTAAGAGAAAGATCTACATCTGCCACCAAGGGATTTATAGAGAAATCTGGAGAACCAAGCTTTTGGCATTATTCATGTGTTCCCAAATATCACCATCTCTTTCCTCAGGATCTCATATTTTTCTGTGACTTAGTGGTGAGACTTAAGAGGTTTGAAATTGTGCAACTTTTTTCATTGCTGTCTTATTGTCTAAAACATTTACCACCAGAAGCTGGATTTGGTCTGAACACTTTTTGTTTAGAGTCTACAGGAAATAAATGTCTTTGTCAAAGCTATTACAAAGCTCTAAATTTCATATATGTTTTTAGGTATATGCTCACAGATTTTATTTTCCCTTTGCCCTTAAGGATACTCACTAGGATTATTAGAAAATACATGATTATACATGTTTTATAATGTTGTTATTCTTACCATAGCAACTAATTATCTTATTCAGTGTTCCTCCAATATCTTACTGTCTACCTGCTTTGCATTTAATACCACCACTAGTGATATTGTGATTCATCAGGATGTGATTAACACTGGGTAATTCATATTCCATTTTCCCTACCTCCAAAAAGAGATTAATTATGACCCCTTGATAATATAATTTATTCAAATACAAAATCTCATTTTAAAAGTTTGTTTCTTGGAGCCCCTTATAATATTTATTACTATATCAGTCAAGAACTGAATAGGAAGCAAATGACATATTTAAATTAGGATAATTTTCTTAAAGCATCGTTTATAAGCACCTATGGTGGATTATAGAAGATTACTAATTCTTTAAAACTCTTCCATTGAGAGAATTTTCGTCCCCTTGTTTTTGTATTAAACTGTGATTACTTTGTTGAAATGGCAGAAATACGCTATTCAAGTTCTGGGCTTTGCCTTTAAGAGGACTAACAATTTGAAATTTAGTTCATCCCAACTTTAAACCACCACGTAAGAAGCAATACCAGCCTATGGGAAATACTATATAGACTGAGGTCACACTGAAATAGTACAGAAACACCTTTGTGAAAGGGGTTGGAATATTGAACTGGTGGCATTTCCCTGCCCCCACTTACATGTAGCCACCTTGGATTGCAAGTCCCAATATGCCACGACCAGATTTAGTGAATGAGGGCAGTTGGAAGGGTTGAGGTGGATATATAAATAGAGACACATGTGAAGAGGAGACACATGGGAGGAGACATGTAGAGGAAAGACATGTAAAGGTATTTGAAAGAAACACATGAATGAGAGACATGTGGGAAAACTGCTGCAAGCCCTTGGCAGAGATAATGGCAGCCATTATATTCACCTCATATTGGACTATATGGTTTTGAATTTTGAGGCTCTCCTTCTGTCTCACCTCTCTGGGAACTGCCGAACTCCTTTTATATGGTTTCCCACCTGGAGGTCATTTAAACTTGTGGCAAGATATTGCAACTCAGTGGCCCTGCTTTAGGCTGAACTTTTTTGGGTAGGTATTTGCCCACAAAAGGATGGGTATTTTTTGGAGTTTTATTAGGAACTATAATTTGAAATCCTTTCTTTTCTCTCTCTCTCTCTTAGCATACCGATTTTATTAAAAATCTGTCACACTAAAAGTATGCTTCCTTTGCCTTTGTGCTACTTATGGCCAAATCCCTTTTAGAGTATAGGAGCCCTTAACAGTTGGGCTCCCTGGATACCCCTCAGTCACATACTAACTGAAAGAGAAAAAGTCTCAGTTGAAACAGCTCTCTAACTGCCCTGAGCACAGAGCAATAAATGTTAGTGAAACTTTCTCAGACATTCTAAATCACATCAGCTACCAGATTAATATCACTGGTTTAAGCCATGTGGAGCAGAACTGGCCTCTCAAAGATTGCCCAAATCGTGACCTATTACCTTCTGAGATATTACATAACAGTTGTTTTAAGCCATTAATTATATGGGTAGTTGGTCACACAGCAAGAGGAACAGAATTTGTTACTGTGATATGAATCACAGAAACAGAAAACACAACTACGTCCCTAGTTAGGTGGGAGTGGGTTCTTGAGTACCTCACTCAAGAATGAAATGACGACTCTAGCCAAGATAGTTGGCTTTAAAGTTGAGATGTATTGATGGGCTAGTTTAGGAAAATTCCAACTCAAAGTTTAGTGTCTCTCCTAGGAACAACAGCCTCTCCCTCACATAAGCCACAAATGCCTAACACAAGGAATGGCACAAATTAGTGGGAAAAGGAAGGGGGGCTTGGAGCAACTTTACACAATCCAAGGAAGACAACATGCATCTTCATGGCTTACATGTTCAAAAAATGGAGGACAAATCCCATCCAAAGAGGAAGAGCTTATTATTATAATGAAGACACAGTCAGAGTAAGTCCAGGGTTCTTCTCACGACACATGTGCCAACAACAGGGAACTCCTGGTCAGCAATGGTTCTGCTTTGTAGTTATTGGACTGCTAAGACAATTGACTAAAATAAAGAAGGTACTAGGAACTGACAGTAAGTAATACCTTATTATTAATCACTAATCTATGATTTAAATGTTATTTTGTTCTTGTTCTTGCTTCCAAGACTACGTGCAGGAGGGAAAAAGCACATCCTCGAGGATCCTGTTTCAACTATGACATCTCCTTGGGACAAGTCACAGAATGAAAACTGGAAAGAACTAGAGAGATTCAGTGCAATTTAGAAGGATCTCAAAGGAGCCTAGTGATGAAGGCTTGGGGGACACAGGAAAATGTTATTTTGTTGGGAAAGTAAGAAACCTTGTTGCCTATGGTAACATGGAAATATAAAGGTATTTTATACACTTGTGGAGGTTGGTGAAAAAATTATCAACAAGGTATAGGAAGTATTTTATAACTCACTTTTTCAAGCTATGAAAAGAGAAAGATAAAGAAAAGACAGAGGTATACTAAAGAGGATTTTATAATATTTAAATAGAATTTAGAAACATAAAGAATGTCAGGGATAGCTTTTCCAGTATACCAAAACCTCAATGCAAAATTCAAATCCCAAGCAATAAAGTCTGATCTGAGGGTGTGACTATGAGACATTTATTAAGTCCTAAGAAAGATTCAGTTTTCTAAGTATATTAAGAGTATACTTTGTAGTTGGCTTCATTTATAAACGAGGGCAACTAAGAATATTAAGCAGTGTCCCTGCTATGGGTTCAATTATGTTCCTTTAAAATGTGTATGTTGAATTCCTAAACCCTTGTGGTTAAGAAAGCAACTTTATTTGGAGATAGGCTGTTACCAAATTAAAATGATGTCAGCCAGAGGGGCTCTAATTCGTTATGACTAGTGTCCTTATAAAAGGGGAACACTGGAGACAGACTCACAGACAGATACCATGTGAAAGTCAAGACAGAGATTAACGTCCCGCATCTACATGTCAATGATCACCAAAGATTGCTGGCAAACCACCAGAGCTGGGGGTAGACACAGAACAGATATTTCCTCAAAACCCCCAGAAGAAACCAACCCTGTCAAACCTTGACCTTGGACTTCTGACCTCCAGAACTGTGAAATAAATGTCTCTTATTTCAAACGCCCAATCTGCAGTACTTTGTTATTGCAGGTCTAGCAAATCTAGACAGTACCACATCAGCCTCACGGAGATACCAGGTATAGGAAAAGCTATCTATAAGAGAGTTGTGAGTATGGTTTTGTTTAATGGAGTGAATTACAATTTAACAAAAAAGGAAGTCAACACATTTTTCAATGACTTAGCCTGAAAGACACAGACACAGAAAAGAGAGTCCCTCAATCTTCTAGGGACAGGTAATAAGTTGAGAAGCCTATTCAGCTGAAAATACCAGCAATTTCTTATGGAAAAGAATAGATGTTTCACAAGTGTGAACAAAGTCACAGAGACTCATTCACAGGAAGCAGGCCTGGGCAAATCAGTTATGACCAGCTAAGTTTTAGAACTATTATGGATCAATAACTGCTGACCCTTCCAGTCCCACTTATATTAGGGGTATCTTATATGATTAGATAGATTGGATAGATTCTATATCCATCTCCTTGTTGTAAGTTTTGAAGTGAAGAACAGAAAACAGGTCAGCTTTTCATAGTAAGAGGACCCATATGCAAAGAACTGCACTCAAGGAGCCTTATTTATCGGATTCCAATTTAGTTGATGAAATCTTGAATTTCAATCCAAAGCCAGAATGGTATGATACTCGGGCTCTTAAAAAATGGTGAGAATTTTGCGTATGGTAGGAATATTACTAATTTTTGGCCAGAATATGAACTGAGGTAGATTACAAATGGCCACAAGTCTTTGAGACAACTGCCCTTGAAAGATGAGGTCTTCCCTCACCCCTTATGTCTGTGAAACCTTAACTGCTTTAAATCAAAATATTACAATAGAAATTTTACTAGTGTGAACATGGCAGACAAGATTCTAAATGATCCCCTGATATTACTTCTTCTTAAAGATGTGCCATATTTAATCCCCATGATAGGATATTGTTCCCATGATTAGATTGTTTTGAGGGGAAGGAATTTTGCAAATGCAATTAATATACCAAATACCTGTATTTCGAGTTAATAAGAAATGACACTACCCTGATTAGGCCTGAACTAATTAGATAAATCTGAGGAGGGACCGGCCTTTCATAAAGACTGAGATTCAAAGCATTGCAATTATCTTGCTGGCATTGAAGTCTTAAAGAGCTATTGCAGAGGATCTATGACATGTCAGAGGAGTGAGGCACAGAGATGAGTCTCTAGAACCAGGGGCAATTAGGAACCAGGGGCAGAAAACAGGGACATTGTTTCTACAACCAACAGGACGTGAATCCGCCACAAACCTTAAGGAACTTGGAAGAGAGTCTCAGATCAAGAATATTTTGGATATAATTTTTCCTTAATGGAGTAAAATCCAGTAAACTCCATTGAGGCCCACCCTCTCCCAATGTTCTTGAGAATTTTTTCATCAGGAATACTGCTAGCTTGTACTGAAAGGGACCAAAAAATTTTGAAATGAAAGGAGGCTTTCATATCACCAAGTTCTGTTGGGAGGCTGATAAACTACTCAAGTTTCAAACAACAAATTTTCGTGAGAAAGGAAAGATGACTCAGAGAGTAGAACAATGACACAAAAGATAGAGCCTAGAGACACAGAATATTCCTAATCTTTGAAACTGAATAAAAAAAATTATTTGCCCAACTTTTTACATAACTTTCAAGAACCAGTTATTCCTTTTCACCTGTTTCACCCCCTTTTGGACTATATCTATACTGCTAGGCTATATGTGTATCACAACCATCTGTTGGGATAGCTAGGGCCAGATAACTTGTCTCTAGATTCACGAGTCCACATATGGAGAGGAAGTTTGTCCCAGAAGCTGAATTTAAAGACTTAATCCTCAGAATGAGATGATCCAACTGATTAGGATTATGTGGATTCTTAGAATTTGAGCTGATGCTATAATGGTATGAGACTCTTAAAAATTTTTGGAGAGTTGGTTAATGTGTTTTTCATTTTGAAGAAATGTGAGTCATTGTGGACTTGGGAGAACTCAGTAAGCAAATATCTAAGGCGGTATCAGATGCCTGCTCTTTGGCACATATATTCTGTATAATCTCATCTCCTTGAGTATGATTATGATTACGATTTGTGAATACAATGGAATATTACATGGTGATAGAAAATGAGTACAGCCATATACCACCCTAGTTTTTAAGAGGACTAGTAACTTTTTTCCTGGATTAATAAGATTAATAAGATTAATAAGAAAGGATCTCTTAAACCACGTAAGATCTACCTTGTAAGATATCTACTAAAAAGAAAAAGTGAAAATATCCTAAGACCACATGAAAAAGGGGAAGGGCCCATCTCAGCTCAACCTTTCGGTTGGTCCTACTTGTGCTCAGGGATACAGATGATATCCTCTAGTATACTACCACCAGTCCAGCCTTCAGTTGTGTACCACAAAAAAAGTCCTGTCCAATCACATGAGACAGGTGAATTGGTTAGTCAAGCCCTGCTGGAATTCCTAACCCCAAACACTCTAAGCAAAGAGGTAAAATGCATGTTGATAAAGTCATTAAATTTTGGAGAAGTTTGGTATGTAGATTAGATATCTTGAGAGGGACCATTTACAGACTTATGAATGTGGCATGATCATAAGGGAAAATGTTATAATAACCGAAAGCTAGGAAACAGCAGAAATATAAAACCACAATGCCAAGGGTAAGTGAGGGACTGTTAGTATGATCCCGTATAAATAATCACTTTGAAAGAAATACTGGCTTGGGGTTGAGGAACATTTTCAGTACAAGGAAGAATTCCTGGGAATAAACCCCGGACTTTATCCTCTTTTCTGTGTTCTCAGATCTCACTGTTTTCCAATTCGTCAAAGCTCCAGAAAGCACAGATTTTGACATTCTCTTACACAAGTCAGCGGCCTTCTGGGACTAAAAGTAACATGCAGATGAATGGCTAGTAGGTCTGGTGAAGTGCAGGGAAGATGTCCAGTCCGGTGTAAACCCTGCTGTCATGGGAGTGGGCACAGGATGCATAGCCGCTGGCGGTGAGTGACCTCAGGGACCGGAAGTCCATTTGGCGCTCCTGAGGGTCTTTTACTTGAAAGATAGGTAAGGGTTCTATAAACAAAGTGTAAAGGAGGGGAAAGATTATAAAAGAGAACAAGAGGAAAACTCATAAATAAAAAAAAAAATAGATACCATATATGATTGTATTCCGTCCTCCCTGGATAATTAGAGCAGGACAATTAGCAATAGCATTTACCAGAAAACACCATGATTATTTTTGTTAATTCCTAAGTCACTTATTGATGAAATAGTTTGTGCCACCTATTCAACAGTCTACCACATCCCATCTTTCATTTAATTTTCAGAGCTTGAGCTCCAGCAAATGGAATCATTTGGGGACACTCTCTTGTTTTTGCCCTGATACATTTATTTTATCTTTATCCTTTTTATAAATGGTTGATTTGTAAGTCAACATGTCTAAACAAAAGAAAAAAAATACAACAGGATTCAATGGTATAGAAAGTTGAGACTATCATTAGAGATCCAGGCAGGAATTGGGAGCAAATTATTAATCAGGACCTTCCCAGCAGAACAGCACTTGTTACATGGCTTTTGTGGGGCCTCTTTCACAGTATTCATGAGATGCTCCACTTCCTGAGTGGGATGGCAGGCCTTTTGTCACAACTGCTGAGCCCATGAAGCCAAACAGATATTACATACAGAAAATGAGTGCAGCAATCACAAATTAGATTCCCTTTCAAAAGATAAAAGTTAGAAAAAAAAATTGTTTTTCTGCACCACAAGACTGGTATGGCAGGAACACAACAGGAGACACCTAGTGTGTTGAGCCAAAGGTATGAAGAAGTAGATCTGTGTTTGCAAATACTTCACTTGCATCTTCCATCTAAAACCAGGGAAGGTCTTACTTTCTCCCAGATTTAATAAATATTTGTGCCTAGTGTTTGTGGTCGGATACATAAAAGCAGTGACTTGTCTATCTGCTTAGGGGCTATTTTCTGTCAGCTGCTGTGAATAACCATTGGCCAGAAGCCAAATATTCAGCATAAATTTCTTTGTAGGACAACACAGTTACAAAATGCCTGGCATGTTAACACAATGACTGTGATTGCTCCTTCAAAGAAGCAAACTGGTGTTCCAGGATTTTTGTTGAATTTACTTTAGCTGAGAGCAGTGAAGGAATTCTTGTCTGGCATTCTAAGGAAATTTATTTTTCATGCATTTCCTCATATTTAAACATTTCTTATCTACCCATTTAGGATAACTTCAATATCATTTACTATTAGACAGACACCAGCAGCATGCTTCATCCCTCCCACAATTCAATGCAAAAGCAGTGTTTCATTTTAATTTTGAGTTACTGGTGCAATAGATTGATTTATTTTTCCTGGTAAACAAATTCAATCATAGATAACACAAAAGGTACAAAGTGAGTTAGCTTTGCAAGCCCCACATATACCTCACTTTTCTCCAGTGGTCATCACTTTATCAGTTTTGTGTGAGTAGGAACAGAGGTGACTCACCCTATGGCTTTCTTCCTTCCTCCTTCTGGAGTTAATTTAGCCTACCAGGTCTTTGCTAGCCCCAAATGAAGTGAGTATTAACATCCAAGTCTTCCTCTTCCTAACAAGAGGAGCTGCTCCCCTGAGAATCTTTCTTTGCACTCCATTTTTGGTAGCTATTCCTTGAAACCCCTTCTAATGTTTCTATAAATCTGTAGAAGGATATGGGGTAGAGTTCCCCCTCCTAGAGCTCTTCCCATAGACATTAACATGAACTCTAAATACACCTTTCTGCGGGGTTCTTTGCTTGTTACTTCTCTCCAATAAACTTCATGGTTGCATTGGGTGGCACTATATGAATATATTTCTGCATGACACATCTTTTCAAACATTTTCCATATTATTCATAGCTATATATTTATAGCTAGCCATAATAACATAAAATGTATATATGAATAAACATAAACATTCTTTTTTTTTTTTTTTTTTTTTTGCATTTTCTAGGTTGTAATTGGCATCCACCACACAACCTACCGGGCATATTTGTTTTTTTCTGTTAAATTTTTTTCTGTTCTTTTATTCCCATCAAAATTTTCCCAGCATTACTTATTTACAAGAACTTTATTTTCCCATAGAATTGAATTCTGGATATGTTAGCAGATATGTCAATCTACTCTGTGTTCAGCACTGCTCATGTAGCTATACACTCATGTACCAATGTGACCATGTTAAAATAACTCCAGTTCTTAACATATTTTTACAACGGAAGTGCCCGTTCAAGCTCATTGTTCTTGATTATTATAGCCTCTATGGAATTTCATGTATGGTGTATGTTTAACTATGCAATATTATTTTCTTGAGTTTGAAGTAATAGTTTTCATGAAAGTAGTATAGATTTCTTTGTTAAGAGTTTACCATAGTTATTGTTAATTTACACCTACCTAAATTAAAATTTTATTTTAGTTATAATTTTCTTTTACTTTTTCAAATTCATCATAATATGATGTATATACATATTCTTTATACTTTTTCCATTTCAAATTAAGGAAGGCTGTAATGAAACTACTGAGAAACCAAAAATATGTGAAACACATATGACAAGAACATGGTAAAAGTAAAGTCATGATTATCAGTGATCACATGAAATATAAATGTTTTAAATTCTCCAATCAAGAGTGCATACTGGCAGAATGAATGAAAAAAATGTCCAACTATCTACTATCTCCAAGGGACTCACTTTTTATTAAAAGACACTTTCTCAGTTTAAATTATAGGTCAAAGAATATATCTCATGCAAGCAGTACTCAAAAGAGAAGCTAGAGGGGCAATACAAATATTAGAAAAAAAACACTTTGAGAAAGTTAAATCACTAAAGAAAAAGATGAGCATTATACTATAATAAAAGAGTCATTTGTTCAGAAGAGTCAACGATTATAAACACATGCATTGAGCTACAGAACCTCATAATATCTGAAGAAAATACTGACAGAATGAAAGGGAAAAAATTCAATTCTAATATAATAGTTGCATATGTCAAAACTTTACTTTCAGTAACAGATTTAGCAATAAGATACAAGGAAGTATGTTTGGTCAATACAATAAACTAACCAGATGTAACAGACCTCTCTAGAGCACTCCATTTAATAGCAGGAGAACACACATTCTTCTTAAGTGTACTAATACATCCTCCAGAAGATATCTTGTTAGGGGAAGAAAGTCATTCCACAAGATTAAAATACCTGTAACGCATGCTTTCTGACTACATGGAATGTAATAGGAATATAACAAGAGGTAATTTGAAAATTCACAAACATGGGCCTCATGGTGGTGGCACAATTGATTAAGCACAGCACGATGAAGTGATCAGCAGCCGCCACAGCATACAAGTTTGATACCCAGCCAGGGAGATTCCCACATGGCGTAGCAGACCTCTCCTGCCTCGCCTGCTGCTCCCCTCAGCAGTGTACTTCAGTTGATCTGTCTGCTCTGCTTCCCACTCTGTCTTTGGTGAATCCTTTCACCACCCCACACCTCTGGCCTACACCCCAGCTTGTATATACAAATAAATAAATCTTTAAAAAAAAAAAAGAAAATTCACAAACATGAGGAAATTATACGACATACTTCCAATGGGTAAAACAATCACAAGAGGAATAAGGTAATATTGTAAAAAGAATGAAAATGAAAGTAGTTATTCCTATTGTGGGCAAAATCTAAAAATTTTAGTGCTTCTCAAATAAAACTGAAGCCTAATACCATCATACATAATCAAAATCAAAAGGATTTTCTTTGGAATTAAAACAATAATTTTAAAAAATGAAATAAAGTTAAAGCAAGAATGAATAATAAGGGTAATCTGTAATAAACTCCCTAGTGTATCCATCATTGAGAGTTATTAAATGCAAAGTTAGATAAAATAGTAGGATACTGGGCATATTAATGAAAGTATAATTCCAGACCGTTTAGTAAAGATATATCAAAATACTAGGAATACAAAATCGTGGATTTAAGGCTTGAAACAAGTCAGATATTCCAGTAAGGTCTTAACCAGCATGTCCCAGCACAAGACCAGTACTTCATTTTGCTCTCATTTTATGCATGAGCCCTTCTCGCTCCACCCATGTTGCTGTAAATTGCATGTGTTTATCTTTTTTGAATGCTGAATGGTGTTCCATTGTGTATATGTACCACATCTTCTTGATACAATCGTCTATTTTTGGGCATATGGGTTGTTTCCATACCTTAACTGTTGTAAACAGTGCTGCAATAAACATATGGGTACATGTATCTTTTTGGATTAATGTTTTTGTATCCTTTGGATAGATTTCCAGAAGCGGTATTACTGGGTTGTATGGAAGCTCCATTTTTAGCAGTTTGAGGAACCTCATATAGCTTCCATAGTGGTTGGACCAGTTTGCATTCCCACCAGCAGTGTAGGCGAGTTCCTTTTTCTCCACATCCTCACCAGCATTTGTTGTTGCCTGGTTTTTTTTTTTTATTGTTATTTATATCTTTTTTTTTTTCAAGATTTATTTTATTTATACATACAAGCTGGGGTACAGGCCAGAGGCATGGGGTGGCGAGAGGTTTCACCAGAGACAGAGTGGGGAGCAGAACAGGCAGGTCAGAAATACACTGCTGAGGGGAGCAGCGGGCAGGAGGGGTCTGCCACACCATGTGGGATTCTCCCCGGCCGGGCGTCGAACTCGCGTCGCCACTGCCGACAGCTCCACAGTGCAGTGCTCAACCGCTGCGCCACCAGGGAGGCCCTGTTATTTATATCTTTTACGTTGTGTATTCCCCTTGGGTAACCCACCACCGATTCACTTGTGACCCATCGCCATAGTCCCTTGCGCTCTTTCGTACCTTATCTTGAGCACTTATCCCCCGCTTCTTTCACTGGGTGTCTGTCTCTTATTTGGTTCTGTTATATTCCTGCTATAAGTGAAACCATTCGATATTTTTCTCTTTCTTTCTGGCTTATTTCGCTGAGCATGAGCCCTTCTAGCTCCACCCATGTTGCTGTAAATTGCATGTGTTTATCTTTTTTGAATGCTGAATGGTATTCCATTGTGTATATGTACCACATCTTCTTGATACAATCGTCTATTTTTGGGCATATGGGTTGTTTCCATACCTTAGCTATTGTAAACAGTGCTGCAATAAACATGTATCCTTTTGGATTAGTGTTTTTGTATCCTTTGGGTAGATTCCCAAAAGTGGTATTACCGGGTCGTATGGAAGCTCCATTTTTAGCAGTTTGAGGAATCACCATACAGCTTTCCATAGTGGTCGGACCAATTTGCATTCCCACTAGCAGTGTAGAAGAGTTCCTTTTTCTCCACATCCTCACCAGCATTTGTTGTTGCCTGTTTTTTAATGTGCGCCATTCTCACTGGCAGGAGGCGGTATCTCATTGTAGTTTTCATTTGTATTTCCCTGATTATAAGTGATGTTGAACATTTTTTCATATATCTGTTTGCCATTTGCATTTCTTCTTTGGAGAAGTGTCTTTTTAGCTCTTCTGCCCATTTTTTAACTGACAATATTTCTTGACATAATTAGTAACCAGCCGCTTCCCTTCTGTTTCCCTGATTTCAACCCTTAAATCTGGTAAATAATGCAATAGCACCTTTCTTTTCACCATAAACTTATTTAAATTCACTTTTGTTTGTACAAATTGTAAACATATTTCAATATCAGTATGGCATTATTTCTCATGTGATATTTTAACAGTATGGTAGTCTTCCATTGTATGAATGTTCATTACATCTAACCAATTCTCCGTTGTTGAAAAATTTGGTTGTTTCCAATGTTTCCCTCCTACAAACAACTGTAAAAGAACAGCCTTGCAGTTAATTGTGCTAAAATTTTGACCATATGCTTAATTATTTCCTTAGGATAAATTTCTAGTCATTAAGTTTTGGGTTCATTGTTTATACATATTGTTAAGGCTTTTGATACACGTTATCAAATTACCCTGCAAATCGTTTATGCACATTTAAAATCACTCTAGCAGACTGGAGTGAATAGTAAAAAAGTCAAAAAGTATCTTGTTTTATTTTAATTTGCATTTCACAGTAAGTTGTGAAATTGTTCAATTTTCTTTTGCCAAGATGCAGTCAGGTGTATTCAAAGTTTTTATGATTAAACCAGTTGAGAGTGTAACTAGAATACACACAATTTACATGCACTGAATAAACTCATACTTACGCACACATCTTTCAAATCATTGGCTGATCAGTTGAAAAAATCAAATAGTGAATCCCTAACTCTTAAATACCAGTATTTACAACATAGAACAATGTTTTGTCAGCTGTATTTCCACGTCCAGGAGTAATTGGTATAATACATTTAGAGGATCAAGACCAATATTTTTCCAACTACAATAGAATAGAACAGAACAAAATATATCAGTGTAGATGTTTCCTGAGAAGCCGGTAAAATGTGCTTCTTACTGTAAAATGTGATAAAAAAATACGAAAGTCATCAATACAATCTGTAGAATATATGCACTAGTACATGTAGGAAGCTCTGTGTAATACTTGGCATACATTAAGCATTCAGTATATAGCACACATGAATTTGTATGTATTTTTTAATCAGGAAAATGTAAGACTTTTTAAATGAAAATATCTTCTGATAAATGTATCACAAATCTCTACTAAAGAATTTAGCACTGTCTAATTCTCCAAATAGATGATACCAACTGAATTTAGGATTTTCACCACACAATCTGTGAAAGAGCTAGTTTCTATATATTGAGGCCTGCTTTGCACTAAGTAGGTTGATGAGGTTATGCATTCCATAACGTGCAATGACTGTTAGGCATATACTGAAGTTGCTAAGCCTTACTCTCCAGAGAAGACATTCACAAAAGGCAAGGAGGCACATACACATATCAGAGTGTGAAGTTGTATTCCCAAAATCCAGTGGAGTAGACTAGTGGCATATCAATAAAATTTGAAGGAAAAAATCTCAATTAAATATAAGCCTTTTATCTATTTCCTGGGAAGAAATTCTTTCATCCAATAAGGGTAAGATAGCAGATATCTCAGTATTTTTCTCAAGCTGCTTGAATATATGTAAATAATAAATACTCTATATTCTTAAAATAATTATTCTCAGATCTCAACTCATTTTCCTTGTGAATACTGTTCTTTAAAATATCCATTCTTAATTGATTTAGGAGGAGTACCTATTCTAAGCATTTTGTCCTTGAACAGGATATATCTTCCTCTTGATAGTCTTAATTTAGACTTAAATGAGACTATTTTTCAATAATTTGATGCTAATAATTGTTCTTTGCCTAGGAACAGGCTTAAAACACATTAATTCTGCGCACTTTAACGTGAACATCCAACGCAAGATAAATGGATAGCAAATGTTGTGCCCACTAATCAAAGGCTTACGGCACGGCCAGAGTGGGAATAGTGGTGACTGGCACTTTGAGAAGCACTGGTGCAATGATTCCCTGTTCCAATCCAAACCATCTTCCTAAACAACAGTGTGTGGCTTTATGTACCAGAGATTCTTAAGAGGTATCTGAACTGCTTAGATAACCCACAAGATCACACATTTTACATCTTTATCTTTAATTTTGGCATTCTGCATCCTTATAATCATGTTCAAATTATAATCTATGATTCAAAGCCTTCAAATGTTTCTCTATCGTGCTTCTGTACTTCTGCTGCTTTTTTTTCTATATGGAAGGCTATGTCTCTGTAGAAATAAGTCATGCACAAGGGGACAAGAAACCATTTCAGACTGATGCTCAGAGCTTTGAATATCATTGTGATCAAAGTATATTATCTATCTTCTGACTACACTCTATTCTTCCATACTAAGTGAATTATTTGCTTGCTTAACATTAAGATTGCTAATATCCTCCCTTTGAACAGGGTGGAACGCCTTAGTCTCAGAAGTCTCTGCAGGAGGCAGTAATTATTTGTACCTTTAGTTCTCTTCTGAGGTAGCACTTTTTTTTTCAGAAAGAAATCTTTGACTCTCTCTAAAATCTAATTCCATTACCTCTTGTGTGTTTCTTCTTCTGTTTCTTTCTACTCATCTTTAAAATCATTTATTCACTTTATTAAAGTTTATATATATATAATTTCTTTTATCCACTGCAGTTTAAAATATAGTTTTATAAATATTTGTTGAATCAGTAAATATAGAACTTGGATGAGCAAGCACTTAGATTCTTAAAAGGGTGAATTTATCAATTCTTCTTTCTTCCTTTGGAAAAAAAATTAACCTATGATCAATCATAAGGTAAAGAGGTTGTAACTAAATTTATTAGATAATGGGCATTAATGGCTGATACCAGACTTTCTTTACTAGCTGGAAGGGCAGTCTCACTCACCTATCTGCCTGAGAATCCACAAACTCAATGCTTGGCTGAGCAGAGTCAACAGGAAGCCTGGCATACTACACATGTGGCTGAGATCAAGACAGATAAACAGCCACCCCATTAGTAACTAGTTATTGATGAGATCTTGTTGATATTTTAGACATATCAGACACTTTCAAAAGGAGCATGATCTATAGTGGGTGTGATTGTGAATAGAAATTTATAAGTTCAAACTATGAATAGAAATGAAAGGCAGAGATTTAAGAAATTCTTATTTTGTCAGGCAATGTATACTGAGGGAATAAGTTAGCCTTAGAAATTACATTCAGAGAAAACCGGTTTTTGGAGAGATGACAACTTATCAGTTAGTCAGTAATTGAGAATTTGATTAGCCAATCAATAATTTACTACCTTAACTGTTCATAAAATATTTCATTGCAAGATCTTAAATGAATTTTGAAATTACTCATGTTAATTAAATTTCTTTCTTAGGCAGTGCTATAAAATCATAATATTCCTTTATTACAGCAAACTAAGAGCTATTTAAAGAGAAAGGTCACTGCATGGAGAAAAAAATGTTAGTATGGTATCCTTAATTTATGTAACATTACACCATATAAATCAGATTGTTATTATATTTTGCAACATAGCATATCTCTTAATGAAGAAACATATTACCCCACAAATCTGTTTTTCTTTTTATTATCTGTATAGTGAAGTTAAAAAGGGGTAGGATATTATTTTAACAACCCTAATTTGTTACATATGGGTACCATTTGTATTGTGTGAATTACTGAATTTGTATTTCATAAGACATACACATACTCACTGATCTACTCACAAACATTAACATATCACTTATTTCAAATTTAAAGCAAAAAATGGAGCAATTGAAAAATACATAATCCCATATGTTCACAAAAATAGGTGGAGAAGGTTGTATTCCTTCATTCATCAATAAATGTTGATCAACTTAATGTATCTTGCATTATGTTATCTGATTACTGCCTACTCAGCAAGTGTTTGTTCTAGTAAATAAATGTTTATTATTTGTTTTATTGGTGGCTCATTTTTTAAAATTTCATTTTGGAAAATGTGGGCTCACAGGTCACTGTGAAAGCAACCTAATCGGCATATACCTGACTACGCTTCCCACCCTTCCTTGCAGTTAGATGTGTGCAAGTCACTGAGTCTGAATAGAGGAGAGTCAGTGCCCAGGAAGATGTCCCATTGTGCTCATCCATGTTCTTTCCCTTCTACCCACTGGATGAAGGTGACAAGGAGTTTTGGGAGATGAAGTATACTGGATCCCTAAATCATTGAGAATTGGAGGACCTCCCAACAAAAGAACCATACTTTTATTTCATGGAAAAAAAATGCCCGGTGTTCATCATTATACAGTTTGGGGCAATTAAAGAGGTTTAGCCTACCCTAACTATAGTCAATAGATGCAGAGGGAGACTGTATGGTTTTGACCCTTAGTTCCTCCGCTGTCTACTTTTTGCTACTTTAGATAGCTGTGTAATTTTGCTCAGTCTAATTTACTTCATTGGATAATGAAGCTAATAAATGTAGCAATCATATATGGTTATTAAGAAAATGTAAGGTGTTCATATGTTTACAGGGATTAAAACAGCCCCTGGTAGACAAATAAAGAAGCTTAGTTAATTTTGTTATTATTCCTCAGAGGCTACTTAGAAACTTAGAAATAAGCTAAAATGGGCTCCTGATGTTACAAAATGATAAAAAAGAAGGAAAGGGGAGGAGCTTGAAGGGAAGAAGAAAAAATAGCCTCAGTGGCCTGAGGTCACACAGAGAAAGCATAAAAACCAAAAAAACCTTCAGGAAAGGTGAAAACATAAGATTCAAGGAATTCAGAAAGTACAGCATCAACAACCCATGCTATTTCTTCCCTTGTCCTATCAGGATGAAGGAATCAGAGATATATATTTGAGGAGGGGACCAACATGTGTAAACATAGTTATACCTATTTCAGTTAGCAAAGAGTGTGTTCACAAAGGTGTCAATGATATTATTCATTTTTGTCATAGAAGTTACAATTATATGAAAGATGAACATTTAACATCTATTTGAAATAAATAAAAGGTGGATTATCTTATAAAGATTACATATATTTATTCAACAGTTTCCTTGAAGGTAATCAAATATAAATATCCTACTGTGCTCACTTATTAATTTTAATATAAAGAAAGAAGCAAGGCAGGGCCTCCCCGGTGGCGCAAGGGGTTAAGTCTCATCACTATGAAGCTATCAGCAGCCACTACAGCACGAGTTGGATCCCTGGCCAGGGAGCTTCCCACATGGCGCAGCAGACCACTCCTGCCTTGCCCGCTGCTCCTCTCAGCAGTCTCCTGTAGTAGATCTACCTATTCTGCACCCCAACCTGTCTCTGGTGAACCCTCTCACCACCCCACACCTCTGGCCTATACCCCAGTTCTTAAACGCATAAATAAATAAATCTTAAAAAAAAAAAAAAGAAGCAAGGCACTGTATGATTTCTATGGAATTCTTTGACAGCATTTATTTCAGTCATTCTTGTTCTGGGAAATCAGATGAATTTCTTCATGTATCTCATTTTTTTGGACTAAAATCATTCTAAGTGTTTTTAATAAATATCTTCCTATTTATATCTTGCTACAACAGGTTTTCCTTAAAGAAGTTGGAACTCTTGCAGACCCTGCTGGGGAAGAATTGGAACAGGAAGTAAATGGAGCAGGGTGAGAAGCTGTGCACTGGGAGACAGGAGCCATGGATTCAGTGTTCAGTTACGCACCAACATACCTAGCTGTGAAGTACTTATTTTTAAAGGGAAGGTGGTATGGGGTTGGAGGAACAGCAGGTGTGCTACCTTTTTATCCA
>PVIJ01021360.1:0-18679 GCA_004024925.1 Scalopus aquaticus | reverse complement strand
GGGGCCCGAAAGGAAAAGAAAGATGGAAGGAAAAGGGCAAGGTTGGACCGAGGAGGAAAAAAAGGGGAAAAGATTGAACCGAACAGGAGAAGACACGACACGACCAGCCCCCAGGAGAAGGAAGACGACGGTTCCAGACTCCGGAGAGAGAAGAGAGCAGAGAAGAAGCCCCGGCAGCCGCCTCCGAGCAGGAAGAGACACCGGAGGACTCTGCAGAGACGGGGCCTCGGTGCCGTCTCTGACGCAGCCTGACAGGAGCCCCAGGGGCCTGCGCCTGGTGTCCCAGAGGCCTGTGTGTGGGGTCACCCAGCGCCTCCCGAGGAGCTGCCGTCCCCGCTGCGTTCCGGGGGAGGCGGCCGCCGCCTGAGGCTGCAGCGAGCTCTGTTTCCCCCTTTTGTGCAATAAACCCGGGTTTGCTGCTGCTCCTGCAGCCTGGAGTCTCCTGCAGTTGTGCGCGCGGGTGAGACCCGCAGACAGTGCCCTGTGCTCCCCTCAGGCGCTGGCCTTGGTTGTATTTGGCCTTTTGGGGCTTTTTGGTGGCTCTTGCCACGGAGCCCGGGCATTTGAGGCCCGTCTGCCCGATCTCAGTTGGCGACCACGAAGGGACTAGAAGCCCCGTCTGCCCGATCTCACAGGGCCGGTCGGCACGGCCACGGCTCGCCTGGCGCCACTCTGCTGCGGAGCAGCACCAAGGCCCAGCTCAGCGGGCTGAGGAACGAAGCTGCCCAGGCCCCGCCGGTTCAGGCCCGTCTCCACCGGCTGATGCAGCTGAGTGCCAGGCCGCCGTCGCCCGCCCAGCCCTGCTTGCGGGGGGCCGCTCTGCTCCCGGCAGCGGCGGGAAAGCATCAGGAACTCGGGTCTCACCGCAGCTGCGCAGACCGGTCAAAGGAGCCCTGGAGCCCTCGGTGGCTTTTTACCTTTTTACCGGTCTCTTGTGGGGAGCAGCCGGGCGCGGGGCAGGCAGCGGGCTGGGCGGGAGGCTGCCAGCCCTCCCAGCCCCGGGCGCATCTTCACTCTCTCGGGCTCTCTGGCCGTCTCGTGGCCTCTGCTGCTCCCCAAACGGCCCTCTGCGCCATGCTGTGTTCTCCGCTGCTTCTGCTCCAACGCTCTGCCTCGAAGCCCAGTCTCGGCCCAGGTGCGCCCACTCCAGGGCCACGCCCGCTCCAGGTGCCCATCGGGCCTGGCGTGGGCCTGCAGGGTCCGTCACTGGGCGGAGGGTGGAAAATCCTGATCACTCCGTTTACCCTAAGTACGGCCTCTCCCCTCCTGCCCCGAGGAGACTGGGTGCTCCCGGCCCTGCAGTCACCACTCGCCTCCCGTCTCTGAGCCACCCCTGGCGTGATGGGCCAACAGCTCAGAAGACGCTGCCCCAGCCGCTGCCGTGGGTGAAGGCTGGGGGGCTGCACGGAGGAGGCGCGAGCTGCTGTCCGTCTGAGGGAAAGGCAGAGGGCGCGGCCCAGGCTTCCACAACCAATAAGCCCCTCGCTGCGTGGGTGCAGTCCGGCGGCGGCTCTGGGCCTTATTCCCCCACAGCAGCCGGCACCCGCGTGCCCACGCGGGACGAGGCTTCCGAGCGCTGGCCGTGCTTTGGGCGAGAGCTGGGCCCCGGCCGCGGCATTTCTGCCAGTCAGCCTTGCGCTGGGGCGACTTCAGAGAGCGCAAGAAAAAGCGGCGGCGGAAGGAGCCGACGCCCCGCGCGGCGCTTCCGACCCGCTCCTGACCCGGCGGTGGCGAGGAGCGTCCCGGCCCAGCTGCGCCTCGGCCCCACGCGGCCTCCCGCCCAGGGGCGAGGCTGACCGGGCGAGGCTGCAGGACGTCTGTTGTGCCGCCGCCAGCCGGAAGGCCGCGGCCAGGGGGACTGAGCTTGGAGACCAAGGGCTGGGCTGACCACGCCCTCCCCTGCCCTCCTCGCGGCCGGCCCGCGACCCCGGCTGCGGGCTGAGCGCGGGAAGCGAGGTGTCGGGGCTTCCGCCCTCGCGCCGTTGGCCTGTATGATCCATGATGGCCCCTGCGGGCCGCACGCGGCCTGAGGCAGCCCCTGGGGCGGGCTGGGCCTGGGGTGGGCCTGTGAGGGCGCAGAGGCGCAGCTGACCGGCCTCCCTGCCCGTCACGACTCGGGGCGGAGACCCGCGTGGTGGAGCGCAGCCCTGCCGTTGAGCCCAAGGCTGTTTGGGGAGCTCTGGGGTCACCTGGAGCAGGATGTTGCTTGGACAAAGAGCCCCCGAGGCCCAGAGCCTGGGCCTGGTCATCAGGTGGCCCCCCGGTGTGGGTGACACCAACGAAAATTCCGTCAGCCTCCGAGTGCGTCTTCAGTCACATAATCCTCTTGTCCAAACCAGCCCTCGAATGGCAACTCCGGGACTCAGCTGCTTGCCCGGCAGTCGCGGAGGCAGGCGGCCTGCCCAGACGGGCCAGGTGCCCTGCAGCGGGGGCAGGGCGGGGCCTCTGACCGGCTCTCCAGAGTGGACCCCACACGCTGCGCCCCCAGAGGTGCCCGACCACTTGGCACTCCGCCCCGGCAGCCCCTAAGCGGCACGTGTGCATTTGCCTGTGAGGATCAGTCCCGTGGCCCCAAATCACAGGTTCAGGCTCAGAAGTGTGCTTAGCCGGTCTCCCTGGGGGCGCAGGGGTCAGTCTCGGCACTATGAGGCTGTCCAGAGCCTCTGCAGCACGAGTTCGATCCCCGGCCGGGGAGCTTCCCACAGGGCGCGGCAGACCTCTCCTGTCTCCCCGCTGCTCCCCTCAGCAGTGGATTTCAGTGGATACACCTGTTCTGCTCCCCACTCTGTCTCTGGGGAGTTCTCTCACCGCCCCACACCTCTGGCCTGCACCCCAGTTCTTGTGTGCATAAATATAAATCTTTAAAAATGAAAAAAAAAGTGCCCTTAGGAGACTGCATCCCTAAATTAACATGGAGAGCAACTCTGGGTGGGTGCAGCAGATGACGGGTTCCGAGTTCAAGACCCTTTAGCCCACAGGCAATTGCCCACCAGCTCCTGGGCAGGCCCAGGGGGCCCAGTCCCCTGGTCAGGAGCTTCTTAAAATAACTCGGGAGACTGTCTTGCCAATGGAGAAAAGCATCAGAAAAATGAGTAACAGCAGTTATTTCACGCTTGAAGTCTGTTGTTTATACTTGGACTACCAATGAGTGAACTGTGCTTTCCAGTCCTGAAAAATAACTTCACTAAACAAACGACAAAGCGTCCCGAGTTTATCACCGCAGCAGTAAAGGGAGCACTTAGGCCTTGGGGCAGAATTCCCCAGGAGAGTGTGAGCCAGAGAAAGCGAACTGTTAGTGTCCCTCAAGACAAACACGCCCTCCTGGTGGTCTGGAAGAGGCATCGGAACTTGGTGGGGCGACCCACGTCTCAGAGGACTCCAAGAAGCTTCCAGAAACATGGCGCACGAACACGATAAACCGGCATTTTATTTTTCAAAGAGGCGCC
This sequence comes from Scalopus aquaticus, assembly GCA_004024925.1. Taxonomy (NCBI): domain Eukaryota; kingdom Metazoa; phylum Chordata; class Mammalia; order Eulipotyphla; family Talpidae; genus Scalopus; species Scalopus aquaticus. Next base: position 15,233 of record PVIJ01021360.1, on the reverse strand, counting down.
AGTTCTCGAAGAGGCGCGGGCCGGGCCGCCGGCGGGAGTGGCCGACCCCACCTAGGGGCGCGCGGTGTGCGCGCCGCTCCGCGCTCTGACCGGCTTGGGGACCGCGCCTCGTCGTACAAACGGTCCAGTCTGCGCAGCCGTGACGTCCCGGTCCCCGGCCCCGGCCCCCGTGTCCAGGAAGCGGAGCCCACGCAGGTCCCGCGTGCAGGGCGGGGGGCGGGGCGGCGGCTGGCACCTTCCCCACGGCCTGGCGACTGCGGCTGCCCAGAGCGCGCACTTCCATGCCCGCGCGGGCGCAGGGTCACCGGTGTCAAGTAGCCACCGGCCTTCAGCGCCATGTGCCACCGCGGCTCTCGGGCCCGGGAAGGAGGCGGCGGTTTCATGCCGCTCCCCCCGCCGCGCAGGGGACGCGCAGCGGGCCGGGGTCAGCCGCCGCCCGCGGGAGGTGCTGCGCGACGTTCTCGGAGCCCGACAACACGCGCCCGAGGCGGAGGCGAGGCGCGCTCCCCCTGGAGACGCCGGCCGGCTCTGGGCCAGGACAGATGCGTGGGCGGTGTCGGGCAGCCCGGCTGTCAGGCGGTCCGGCGCGACCGCGCCTTGCTGCAGCGCTGGCTGAAATGCCAAGTATTTCCGGTCGGAATATCGCTTTCCTCGGATGTTAATTACTGCGTCTGCCTTGGTGTAAATAATTAATTATGCAAAACCCACGCAGCTGCTGCCGGCCTGCGCCACGTGACCCGCTGTCTGTCTCCGCCCGGGAAGCAGGCAGGGCTGCGGCACAGGCTCGTCCGGATCCGGGGCTCTGTGACTGAGCGGGCGGGGCGTGCGGGGGCCACGAGCGCCTGTGGGGGCAGGTAACGGAGACGATTCCCTGAGTGCGTCCCTCGGTCCTGAGAGGCTTGCTCACCCCGTTCCGGAGCCGCTGTCTAGGAACTCAAACCCCCCAGAGACGCACCGAGGCCCTCTCCTGAGCGCCCCTCTTGCCACAGCCCTGTTTTGAGGGTCCCGGGGGAAGGGCAGCCCAGGCCCAGGGAGCTTTTTTCTACTCTCAAGGCAGGCCCTGGCGGTAGCACCTGGCCATTCGTTTTGTAGATTTATGCGGGCATCCCCAGTCTGCTCAGCGGGTGAATGTCCAGACAGCCGGAGATGACAGTGCAGCCATTAAAGAGAAAACAAACCGCATCTCTGCAACAACTGACCTGTCAGTGGCTTTGGCGTGAGTGACTAGCGTGCCGTGTCTCACGGATGTGAGTGCCGGCTCCCTGAGACACTTTGGAAAAACAGCACTGCCTGGGGCCTCTGTAAAAGGAACAGGGGATAAGCACATCTGAAACCAAAGCTGTGGTCGATTTATCAGATGGCTTCGTGCAAGTGTAGATATTACTAGAAGCAAGCAAGCTGCCAGTGCTCACACGGTCCGGACAAGGAGCAACGCCCGCCTTTGCACAGACAGCTGCACCCCCAAAGGCCAGCCCCGGCGTCACCCGTCCTGGGGGTGCCAGGGACAGGCTCGTCACATTTAGGAGCCCCTTTTCTGCCTCACTCGCCGTCGTGATGGAGTCGATGGAGAGGATCAATACAAAGCACTTTGCGAACCACAAGGCTGTAAACAGCACAGCCTCACCGCGCCGCCAGCAATTAGTTGCTAGGCCTGTAGTTAGCCCTCTCGCCTGTCTTAGCACTCTGTGGTCCGCTCACGTATTAGTACGTGTTTCTGTCACCAGTATCAGGGGGCCACTCACGTAGTCATACGTGTTCATCTAGTCTCTGGTTTTTCACGCCACGGTGGATTGATTTGGAACTATTAGGAGCTATTTCTTTGATCGTGCTCAGTCTGGAAGCTTCACACATTGTTTTGGTGAAAGTGGAAGGTGTTTTACGAGAGATATTACAGTTTCTTGAATATCCAGTCGTTCAGGAGTTGTGTGTGTTTTATGGAATGCTTCTACCATTCATGCGGCGGCACAGAAAATGGCCGGCCCCAAGGGCTGGTAAATTGAAGGGCACCGGCACACAGAGTGTTAAATCTGCTCTTTCGTTCATTCATCCAGCAAGACCTTTTGACTCCCATTTACATGCCAGCTGCTAATTCAGGTCTGGGCACCACGGTGGATAAAAAGCGAGAACAGCCCCTACCTGCCTCCCGTGCGGAGAGCCGGCGCCCACGGCAACGCAGCCACGAAATAAGCCAAGCAGAGCTCGGTGCCAAGAACAAAACGAGCTTGGGGTAGACGGGGCCCCAGAGTGCATTTTCAGATGGGGCAGGCAGGAGAGGTCCCTCTGGGGGAAGATTTGATTCTCAACAGAAACCCAAATGGAGGAGGGGCCCCAGCAGGGTGGAGGCGGGAGCAGAGACCGATGCCAGCACGAGGCCTCCCGCGGACCGGCGCTGCGGGTGTGCGCCGAGCAGCGGCCCAGGGCATGGGGGCAGGCCGGACCCCCACCTGCCTCCCTCCCAGGTCAACACCCAGACCCAGCGCACACCTTGGCAGTTCCACTTGCGGACGCGTACCACGTGGCTGGCGCCAGTTCAGTGTGCTTGACAGAACAATTAAATTGTTCCTGCTTGGAGAAAATTGGGGTTGTACAAAAATGTGAAAAAAAAAATCCCCACACAGGTACCTTTAAGGAAACACACGTCCGCAATATTGGTGCCGATTCATTTCTTTCCAGCTGGAATTTATCTCAATGATGGCCAAAGACTTGCAGGGAACCAGGTGAAATGTGGTTGTTGTTTTTTTAACCTCGAGGAAGGCACTGATAGGAGCAGCGATGTTGCCTTGAAGGGGGAGGGTCCGCATCCCCTGCCCAACGGCTGGGGCAGACGAGGCAGCTTGGAGAGACTCGGAGACGTAGCAGGCCTGCTTGCTTCTCAGCTGCGGACTTGCACCAGCGATTTGGGGACACAGAAGGGCACTCGGAGGAGACGTGGGTGAGAGGCCCGACAGTGGCAGCTGTAACTTTGACTTATACTTTGATTTTGTTCATTTGCTCCCAGACTTGCCAGTATAACTTAGTGAAAAAATAGGCAGTGCACAACCCGAGGCCAGGCGTCCTATTTTCCCCTGGTTTTACACCTAAGGGTGATCAGTGTATCTGTGTCATTGGGGAGCGTGCAAAGAGCTCGTGTGATGGGCAGTGATTCAGTTTGATCACTCCCAACTCTAGTCCTTCCGCTCGTCACCTAATTTTATTTTAGTTCTGGTACTTACCTTTATATCTAAATACTACGCTTACACAGTTAATTAAGATGCTGAATATTAACCTTTCTTGTGCCGGCCATTTTCTGTGCCACCGCATGAATGGTAGAAGCATTCAATAAAACACACACAACTCCTAAATTACTGGATATATTTTAATGAAATTTTAAATGCATAGAGATTAAAGCTTCTAGACTGAGTACGATCAAAGAAATAGCTCCTAATAGTTCCAAATAAATCCACCGTGGTGTGAAAAACCGGAGTCTAGTTGAACACGTGAATACGTGAGAGGAGCAAAAAGTGTTAACTTCTAGCAACAAGAGATGAGATTATGCTTGCTTCATTTATCCGTTCAGTTATTCAGACTGAGAAGCTCTTGTGTCCAAGTGCTGAGGCTACAGCAGTGGGGAGGACACAGGGCAGGGAGAGGGGCACCCCAGAACCTCCAAACCTGCCCGCTCTAAAAAGCTTCTGCCATCCACCGCAGCAAGACAAAACATGTAAGACCTTAAGTGGAAAGAAACTTTAATACAGTTAGTGTGTTATACAGAAAAGACAGAATATAGTTTCCAAATCAAGTACCCAAAGCTACCCATCCCTTCATGGGTAAAAGTCCACCCAAACAGGATTGGCCAAGCAGGGCCAAGAGTTGCCGCGGTCTAACGCACCTTCTGGCAGGTACCCATAGAAAAGGGTCAAAACCAGAAAGGTCTGGGAGGGAAAGAGCAATATGAAAATCAAGATCCATGTTGCCACCGTCACCTCCCCACGGGCCGCTCACCCACGTCTGTCTCAATCAGTCCAGGCTGGTGCGGCTTCTTCACACGTCTCTGCTCCGTGGGCCTCTTCTGGCCTCCATCCTGCTTCCTTCCTTCCCCTGTCTCCTCTCTCTTCTCCTCTCCTCTCCAGCTTATCTCTCCTGCTCAGCTCCACCCTCCCTTGGGTGGGGCAGCGAACCTGGAAGCTCCCCTTTTCCGTGACCCCATGACAGAGCTTAGCTGGGGAGGAGAGGCCCAGCAGGCAGGCAACAACACCGTGTGTGAAATGGCCAGTTCCCGAGGAACAACAGGTCAGAACCAGAAGATGAATGTATGAAGTGAGTTTCCACTTCAGCTAAGATAGCCGGGGAGGGGCTTTCTGATAAGGTCAGTTAGTGAGCTGCGTAAGAAAGCAGACAACCAAAAATCTTTGCGAGGGCCTCCCTGGGGGGCAGGGGTGAAGTCTCAGCCTATGGAGCTGTCCACAGCCCCTGCAGCACGAGTTCGACCCAGGCCAGGGAGCTTCCCACAGGGCGCAGCAGGCCCTCCTGTCTCCCCGTTGCCCCCTCAGCAGTGGGTTTCAGACACCCAGTGGCCCCATCTCAGACACTTGAAACTCGAAGGTGATACAGTGCGTGTGAGCTTGCACTGGGCACTCTGGACTGAGCGGGTCATCAGCCCGGGTCTGTGACTGGTACCCGGGCGGGCGGGAGGATCCCTGAACATCGGCCACCATCTCGCGGTTCCAGCAGGGAGCCGGCGCCAGGCCCCCGCCCGGCGGGCTGTGGTGGCGGCTCTCGGGGACGTCAGGGCATCTGTGGCCAGGCTACCCGGTGGTGGGGCGAGGCAGCTCCAGCGTCAGGCCCGTTCCTGGAGCGTCACCGTCGGACCAAGCCACGGCGCTGTCACCTGGGGGTTAGGCCGCCTGGAAATTCAGGTCGCTCACGCTCAGGCCGCAGGACGCAGGGAGGACAGCGGCAGACTCCGAGGGGCGCAGGGCCTGAGGCCCCGCCCCCGCCAGGTAGAGGCCCGCCCGCCCCTCCGCCCTCTCTCGGGCCGCTTCGCGACCGCGCAGCCCATTGGGGGGCCTGGAAAATGCAGACTTCGGGTCACAAATTGGGTATGAAGTTAAATTAACTTGGAAACTGAATTTGGGGAAAAATAAATATTCCTCAGTGCTCACGCTTTTCCTGGAAAGACTGAAATGATGGGCATCTGGATTTGATCTTCTCCTCCGCTTTTTTTTTTTTTGAGATGTTCCATGAAACGCACTTTAGAGCCTCCATCTCCTAACCGGAGCGAGGCCCCACAGACGCAACGAGGACACAGCAGGCGCAGACGCGGCCCGGCCGGCTGCCCGGCAGATGGAGTGGACAGCGAGGTCCTTCCGGAAGCCGGGCCTGAGCCCCAGGCGTGGGGGTGGGGTCCCGGTCAGAGCAGACACCGCGGGCAGGAGGCGGAGGCCGAGGGCACCAGCTGCGTCCCCGGACCGGCCGGCCAGGCTCGCTCCCGCCGAGCTATTCTGGCCCCGCAGCTGTCCTCGGGCTCCTGTGCGGGCCTGCCCGCGCCGCCCAGACCCGCCCAGCCCCGCCCCCGGACAGCCCTGCGGCGCTGCCTCTCGCTGGTCTCCCCATCCCCCACCTTTCCGCTAGCTTCAGGCCCTCGCCCTCCGCGCCTGCGAGCCCCCCCTGCCACAGCCCCTGAAAAGTGCCCCCAATCCAAGTCCTTGACTGACCAGTGCGGCATGCCCGGTGCCCCCTCACCGCCCCCCCCAGGCTCGCGTCTGGGCAGGGCTGGAGGAGATTCTTCAGCTCCGGGCTGTCCGGTCTGCGCTGTGGTGTGAGGTCAGCACGGCAGCCGAGGACACAGCTGGACACGGGCCTCTCGCTCCAGTGCCATTTACTGACCGAGGGCGCGGGGGCTGCCCCTCAGCCCGCACCCTCCGCCTTCGTGCTCCTGCCGTCCTGCCCACGGCCCGGAGAACACGCCCAAGCCGGTCTCTGTCCCCTCTGGGGCCTTCGAGGCCTCTCCCTCCTGGGCTGAGGGCTCCTTCCTGGGAGGAGCGCCGCCTGGACCGGCGGGTCCTGCCCGAGCCGGTGTCCGTCAGCGGCCGGGAGTCGGACTCCAAGGCCAGCTGCTCGGCCTGACCTGCCCATTGTCGTCCCCCCGGGCAACGGGGCTGCGCCCCTGGCAGCGAGGCCAGCCTGGGGCTCGGAGGGCCAGTTCCGAGCTGAAGCCTCAGCCGCCCGCCTGCCTCTCCCGCGGTGGGGAGCAGCCTGGGCTGGCGCGCAGGCCCCGCCGGCCCTGGGGGCTTCTCGGGCGTCTGCCTGGGGACCTCGAAGGTGCCAGCGGGCCAAGCCCAGCGGTGCCAGGGCGCCCCGGCCTGCAGGTGCGCGGGGGGCGCGGCTCGCTCAGAAACGCCCCCGCACGGGTGAGGCGTGAGTGAGAACGCAGCGCGCGTTCCAGGCAGCGCGCGTTCCAGGCAGCGCAAACGCTGGGGGCGGTCGCGCCGCACTGTGGTCCGGCTTCCGGGCTGGGGTCTGCGACACGAGGGCGTGGTCCCCGAAAGCTCCTCTCCGCACACTGGGGGAGCAGCTACGACCTTGGGCACAGCTAACTTCCATCATTTGTTTTCAGTTTGCATGTTTTCATCACGCAAGTCGTGTATGACTACGTGGTTGTTACGGATGAAACGAGAAACCTGAAAATGCGGAATAAAAAGCGCAACGCCCACACCCATCGCCCTCCCTCCAAACCCCATTTCCAGCCCTGCTCAAACTCTATTGTTTGATTTTCCACAGAATTACATATGTACACGGCGCGCATGTGTACACAGATATACACAGACACATCTAATCATGTCTGTGCACACAGAGCTACCTATGCCTATGATTTCCGCGGTTTCTAAGTAGCATGTTCTGCATGAATGGACTCGATCTGTCCAGTATTGAAGCAGAAAGCGGCTCAGTCTGCTGCTCGGATTCTGCTGCTCGCTGGGGCGGGAAGTTGCTGGGAAAGTTCCCTGGGGAGTTGCTTGCCCACAGCAGTAGCCGCGGCTACCCAAACAACGTCCATGACGGATGGGGCGATGGCTTCCTCATACAAACTGTACAAATTCCTGTTATTTGGGGCTCAGACTTTTGGGGCTATCCCACTGAGCCCTCCGGTGTGACAGTTAAATCTCTTCTCCACCTCCGAGCACCGCCTGACTTCTCTGGAAAGTTGCCATGACTTTGTATGTGCGTTGCCTTCTTCAGCACACGGCGCTTGGGACGCAGCGCGATCGGTGGCATATGCTTTGCTAATCCCATGTGCTTTGTGGCAGGGATAACCCGAGTTTTTTTTTTTTTTTTCTAAGATTTATTTATGCAGACAAGAACTGGGGTGCAGGCCAGAGATGTGGGGTGTGAGAGGACTCCCCAGAGACAGAGTGGGGAGCAGAACAGGCAGATCCACTAAAACCCACTGCTGAAGGGGCAGCGGGGAGACAGCAGAGGTCTGCTGCGCCCTGTGGGAAGCTCCCCGGCCGGGAATCGAACTCGTGCTGCAACGGCTACGACAGCTTCAGAGGCAGAGACTTAACCTCTGCGCCACTGGGAGGCCTGAGTAACTCGAGTTTATCTGAACGCTCCTCACCCCGACTCCTCTGAACCCGAGTGGTCACCGGCGCGTGCCGTGTGCCGAGGGCTGCAGTGGTCTGGGACATGGACTCTGTCTCAAGGCTGCGTCCAGGGTCCCCTGCGATGCAGGCGCCCAGCAGAAGGCTCGGAGTGCGTCATTTCTAAAGTTTCTGCCAACTCCACGATCGCCAGGTCCCGATGAAGACCTTGGCAGGAGTGCCAGGGACGAACAAGCTGTGCCGTCCCCTCAGCGTCCAGTGGCCAGGCGTGACTGGTCACCTTGGCCTTCGCTCTGTGAGAGCTTCGTGTTCTGCGTTGAGGGGCAGTGGCCTGTGACCCGCCCCTGGGCCTGGAGTCCTTGCCGCAGTGCGTCCGGCCTCGGGCATGAGGTCGGACAGCGGCCCTCACCGAGGGGGCGCCCCAGAGCCACGGGCCCTGCCCTGCCGCCACCTCCAGCTGGCATCTGGCCTCAAGATCTGGGGTGTTTGTTGCGCCTGACGAGGCAGCCATCCGGCGCCACAGACCGAAGTGCAGGTGAGCGTGGGGGAGCGAAGCCAGGTCTGGTCTGGGAGGCAGACGGACAGCAGGAGCCGCTTCCCTGAAAAGATGTGTCCTAAAAATAGCTCTCCGCGCTCAGCCTAATGCAATTAAAGTTAGTGATGTACATAATAAGAAAGCTGGGAGCTCTTCCTGCTAATAACCACTGTGGAACCACGAAATCCATTCCATTAATTTAATATACACTTTCATAGTCCCCTGGTAATAGAAGTATAATTAAAATGATATGCTTTGATAGGCTTTTCTTTCCAAAATGAAATTTTGCAAGTCTAGGTTTTGAAATACATGTGGCTATTTTTTCCCTGTCATTATTTATTACTCCTCAAACATTTAGTCTGGACTCTCCTGCCACGCCCACCTTCCCAAGGACTCTGTGTGGCCAAACCTCCTGGCAGTGGTGCTGACGAAGCTGCTGATGCAGGAAGCTGGTTCGAGCATCACTGGCAACATCAGGGGCTTTAGCTGCTGAGAGCGAAGGCTGGGGAGGATTCGGGATGGAATTTGGACTTAAGAATTTTATTCTATTGGGCCTCCCTGGTGGCGCAGCGGTTGAGCGCTGCGCTGTGGAGCTGTCGGCAGCGGTGACACAAGTTCCACGCCGGGCTGGGGAGATTCCCACATGGTGCGGCAGACCTCTCCCGCCTCGCCCGCTGCTCCCCTCAGCAGTGTGTTTCTGATCTGCCTGTGCTGCTCCCCGCTCTGTCTCTGGTGAACCCTCTCGCCGCCCCACGCCTCTGGCCTGCACCCCGGCTTGTATGCATAAATAAATAAATCTTAAAAAAAAGGAACTTAAAAAAAAAAGAATTTTATTCTACTGACATACAAGAAGACTCCACTCCGTTTATCAATTAAAAGAACACAAGACCTAACTATCAAGAGACTTGGAAACAATGAAAACAATGAGAAAATTGACTCACATTTAATGAGCAATTGGATAAGCTGCCATTTCCTATAATTTTCCAACCATATGATTTTCAGAAACTTGTTAGCATTAGTGTCATAAAGATTGTTTTAATACAAAAATAGCTCTTCTCTGTCTGAGATTCACTTGAAAATGAACTGTCTTTTTATTTGACTCTTTTTTTTAAGGTACATGAAGCTAGTCGTTCTGTGGCCCCAAGAAAGCATGAACATGAATGCATCCGAATCAACTCCGAAAGGAATTTCAAAGGTATGTCCCTCTAAAAAAACTGTGGTAAAGAAGAATTTTCAAAGGGAAAGGATACTAGCGTTTGGGTACGTTTGAACCCAGATATAAAATCGGGTGGGAGTCAGGGTGTGATCACAGAGCGTTGCCAGAAGGTGCCTGTGAGGTGCCATTTTCTAACACCCCAATTCACCCGGAGAGGAGAACGGACCCCTTCAAATGATTTTTAACCATTGGCTGAAAAAACAGTGAAACTTGCCTGGGTGGTGAAGACCTGACTCCCTGTGTCGGGAGACCAAGATGGGTCCCTCCTCAAGCTTCAGAATCTTCCTCATCTTCCTTCGGGGGTGGAATTCCATGTTTCCTACTTCTCAGGGGCTCTGCCCACAGTCACAGGTGCTCGGTGCAGGAGTGGCGAGGACACAGTCTGCAAGAATCTCTCTGCAAAGCTGGATTCTCGCAGGCCCGGGGTCTCTGCTAAATGGTTTTGACTGGGGACACATTGTTTGGGGTAAGAAAGAGTTTGCACGGTGGTACAGATACACAATGGAATACTATTCAGCATTCAAAAAAGACAAACACAGGCAATTCGCAGCAACATGGATGGACCTAGAGGGGATCATGATCAGTGAAATAAGCCAGAAAGAAAGAGAAAAATATCGAATGGTTTCACTTATAACAGGAATATAGGGGAGCCAAATAAGAAAGCGACATTCAGCAGGGAAGGAGGGGGGAGGGCTCAAAAGGGGGGAGGAGGGGAGCACGGAGGACTATGGTGATGGCTCCACGGGTGAACAGGTGGTGGTAACTTATGGGGAACACATAATAATGTAAAAGATACGAATAACAAAAAGAAAAAGAATCCAAAAAAAAAAGAAAGACGCGTTTGCCCAGAGAAACGGCCTCACCTGGCCGGTCTGCGCTGCAGCGTAAGAGAAGCGAGAACTGGTTTGAGCACCCCGGCCCCCCTGGCAGAGGCCCGGTTCTCGACCCTGCCCTGCGGCAGCTCACGCCTCTGGGCGTTTGGGAGGAAACAGGGCCCGCAGCAGGCTTCGCAGCTCTCCCGCCCGCCCCCGGGGCTTCTTCACTGACTGCGCAAACCCTGCAGACCCCCCCAGCAAGACCCACCAAGGGGGAGGCTCCAAACTGCCCCCAAACCTGTTTCTGTTTCTCCTTTTTCTTTACACTGGGTGTTCCTATACAGGGGTTTGTGAAGCGTGTGAGAGTATAGTCCGCATCCAGGGAGGCCCTCGCTGTCTAAGTGCGGGTGTTTTTAAGAAGCGTCCACACCCGGACGCGCACTGCTCTTTCCGGAAAGGAAGACGGCGCGGCGGGCGCCGGCTGCGTGGCCACAGGCCTGTCGCTGGCTCGGCCCTGCAGACCCCACCGCCGGCCGGGGACTTGCCAAGTGGCCCGCTCACCGCCGGACTCGCGGCCCCCGCACCTTCATCTCGGCCCGGATGCCTGAGTCTGCGCCGAGCTCCCCCACCCCCTGTGCCCCGCGGGCCGGCCAGCGGCCGCAGGCACTCGCCCGCAGTGGGCTCTGGGTCCCCGCCGGGACCGGCCTCTCTCGCCCTGAGCGACGGCCGCCCCCCGTGGCCTCGGAGACCTGGTAAACTGCTGCTGTCCGGAGACAACCTTCAGCTTCTGGCCCTTTGTTCTCAGAGCCGCTCTGACGTCTTCCCCTTCTGAGCCAGACCGAGCGCCTCGCAAGCCCCCCGTCTTTAGCCGCCCCTCCCTCTACTCCCCTCTTTTACTCCAGACCACCCTCCCACCCCCAGGCTGCTGGTCTCATTGCACTTGCTCTAGCAACTTCTTCCCCAGAGACTTTTCCCCTCAAATTCATCATCTCTGCTCAAACTTGGCTTTATGAGAAACGGCAATACAGAGCACCCCAAAACATCAGCGATTCCCCCATACTGCCCTCCATCCCCTTTTCCTGTTTATTTTCCTTACAGCCCTTACCATGCCTGACATGCACATGTGTTTCTTTTTAGTTCTTGCCTCTCCTGTTTCTCTCCTTCATGTCCACGCGCTCTGAGAAAAGGACGCTTCCTGTCACAGCTCCGGAGCCTGGAATAAGGACTTGCACGTGGCAGCTACTAAATACACAATCGCCGTAAACACTGATTTTGCTTTTTTTCACATTGTGTTGTTTGCCTGATAGTAAGATCCTGTGATGACTGAAAACTCAAAAGGCTGCATTCCACGATGCGGACCCCTTGGGCCAGCCAGAAGCCCGATCTTTGAGAGATGCTGTCTCCACAGTTCTTGGATTCCTCATTCAGCACATGTTTTGACTACACTTTCTTAACATTAGAATTTACTTCATTGAAAGTGTTCTTCATTAAAAATTTAAAATAAAATTTGCTGATTACACCTACCAAATTCAATATAAAATTAGTCATCATGGACATGATTTAGCACGATTTCCATACATCTTAAATAAGCTTGCTTCTGAAAACAGTTTGAAAGATGATTAATACATATTGACATAGATTTTAGCCTTATGCTAATTATAGCTTTCATTTGAATGCTAATCTCAAAGTATTTTCTGATTGGTAATTTAGCAAAGCTTTCGAATGTAGAAGTCTTTTTTTTTTTCTTGATTGAAAACACTTTGAGACTTCTTAAATTAATTTATGAAGTGCATTACAGCCTTAGAGCTATTAATACGTATTTTTGCTCAAGATCAATGTACACTCGTATTCTTGGGACATAACTTGCCTAAGAGACACCACAGTCGTGAACATTTTTGAGGAACGAGGAAAACGATTGTTTGCAGATATTTGCAGGTAAAAATGACAAATTGGCCGCGAGGATCTCTACACACCCGAGTTAAATGGTTTGCACCTGATGCCTAAAATAGCCCCTAATGCCCATTCTTAGCCTACTGGAATCGTGTGACTTTATGAAGTGATACTCGACTTGTTCCTCAACATTTTGTGTGCTTGTTCTACCTCACCAAACTGACGGCAACTTCTTTCACCTGTGCAGCCACATTATGCCCATTACGATGAGCGGACGGGACCTGCCCGGCCCAGATTCACTTGCTGAGAACCTAATTCCCGATGTGTCGGTGTTCAGATATGGGGGCTTGGGGGCTCTTTAGGTCACGAGGGTGGAGCGCCCGGGAATGGGATCAGTGCCGTGGTTAAGGAGACCCAGAAAGCCCCTTCCCCTTCTCCCGTGTGAGGCTGCAGCAAGAAGGCTGGTCCTCACCAGACACCAAATCTGCCAGAGCTTTGGTCATGGACGGTCCAGTCTCCAGAACCATGAGGAAGAAATCGTCGGGCTCATAAGCCACCATTGCTGGTGTTCTGTTACAGTGTCCGGCCGAGAATCTTTCGTGTCCTTCTAATCCTCCAACACAGTTTTCTACACATGGCACTTTTGAAAGAAATGGAGGTCCACAGATTGGTTTCACAGGTTAAGGAAGAAGGAGAATTAATCAACTTTATTTACTTATCCTTTCCCCCTTGTAAGTTCCCAGCACCACTGTAGAACATCAGTTGATCATAAATATGTGGATTTATCTCAGAGGCCTCTATTTTGTTCCCTTTGCCTCGATGCCTACTTTTATGTGTCTATCACACAGCTCTGATTATGTCTACACAGTATACAGCATAATCGATGATGAAACAAAGAAGTTAAAGAAAAAAACCCGTACACAAAATAGCACCAAAAAGGATCCAAGAATCAGGAATACATTCAGCAAAGGATGTGAAAGATGTCTACACTGAAAACAATAAAGTATTGATGAAAGATGACAAGTGAATGGAAAGATAACCATGTTAGTGGATTTAAAAAATTAATACTGTTAAAATGTTCATAAACTAGCTATAGATTTAATGCAATCCCTGCCAAAGTTCCAAGGATGTTTTTCACAGAAAATAGAAAAAGCTAAATGAAAATTCCTATGGAACCACAAACTACCCAAAGTATCCAAAGCAATCTTGCCATAAATAGCAGATGTAATCAACTTTTAACTAAACAGGTCAGAATCCAGGTGGGTTCTCTGCAGCCCAGAATTTAAAGCAATCCTGGGTAACACAAAGACCCTTAAAAACTGCACTACCCTCTTCACGTCCAGGAGTTAGTCATTCTCTAAAAGTACCAAAAATAGAATGATACTAGCAGAACACACATGGATCTCATGCGAATATCTCAGTGAAGAGTTTGCTTTTATTGCTGCAAAGTCATATTGCAACTGAGTTTCTCATTTGGGGCTCAGGGTGCTATGTATTTACATAAAGTTCTATCAGAGGACTCTACACACCGTGAAAAAATGAGCTACTTTGTAGAATTATAGAAAAGCCTGCAATCTTTCACCACCGTTGGCCATTCATTATATCATGTGCTAGTGCCTTTTGTTAGAACTATAACCATTAGTGGGGCCTCCCTGGTGGCACAGGGATTAAGTGCATCACTGTGGAGCTGTTGGCAGCGGCGATGCAAGTTCAATGCCCAGCCGGGGAAATTCCCACATGGCGCAGCAGACCTCTCCTGTCTCCCCGCTGCTCCCCTCAGCAGTGTGTTTCCGTCAATCTGCCTGTTCTGCTCCCCACTCTGTCTCTGGTGAACCCTCTCGCCGCCCCACGCCTTTGGCCTGCACCCCAGCTTGTATGCATAAATAAATAAATCTTTTTTAAAAAGAACTATAACCATTAGCATTATAGCTCTTCTAGTTTCTTGCTCTTTGAATCTTCTGGCATCCATTGCCCATTTTTGTGACATTTCTCTGGACTCTCCATAGTTAGTGGGACTTAGTCCTCGCACCGTGTCACACAGTGGCCAGAGGGCAAATGCGTTACTCAAATATCTTCCTTCCCAACCTGCATGACCTGAGTGCAGAAGAAAATGGGCTCAGGGAGAGGAATGTTTTTCCCAGCACACCCAGGCCGCGGTCACTCGAGGTGACCGCTCTGCGTGCCCACGCCTTGGAAGGGCCCACGCAGGGCCTTCGGGCATCGCGGCTCAGGGTGTGCGCTGGAAACTCCCGGGCGTGTCCTGCAGGCGGCCACACTCGGCGTTGGCGCCGAGGTGTGGTCTTCGAGCACGTGGCCGCCGAGGCCCCGAGTGTGCCCAGGCCGGCCTCCTCGGCGAGCACATCCTGTCTCGGGAACCCTCATGCTCCCAGGGACCAGAGGGCCCAGGAGAGGACCCCGGGAAACACGAGATGGTCCACAGGCACCCTGGTTCACAGGATTAATTCCAGGAAAGGGGGACTTCTGGAAACGGCAAGAATGACGGCGCTATCAGCGGGGCAGAGGCGTGGACACTGAAGATGAGCTGCGCCTGGCGTGGAGAGGGGCGAGGAGTGCTTCTGTGGCGAGGCCCGCCACGCGGACTCCGGGGGCCAGACGACGCGTGAAGGGGACGCGGGCTGCTGGGCACGGGGAGCAGAAAGAGCCTCGTGGAAACCAGCAGCTGCTGGGCGCGGACGGGACTGGCGGCCATTCCTCAGGCCGAAGGGCGGGCGTGCTCACAGCCTCGGGCTGCGTTTGGCGAGAGGTCTCGCTGCCCTGCCTCAGGGGGGCACGAGTCTCCTGACCCTCGCCCTTGTGTTCTCTGTGCCTTAGCGTCACACCGCACGGGGGTTTTCCCTGCCCGAGCCAGAGGGGCCGGCCGGCGCGGGTCGGCTTGGGCGCAGGGCAGACCAGGTGCCGCGGGCCTGCGCCCCGTGGCCTCCCGCGCTGCTCCTGAGCCGCCCGAGCGGCCGCCGGCCCTGCAGCGTCAGCAACAGGCCGAGAGGAGGACGGGTCTCACAGCAAGTTCAAACGCGCCTGACCACAGCGAGGGGCCGGGGCTGAGCCCTGTTTGTGAGGGGGGTCTCACCCCATCACGGCGCGGGCGAGGCCTCCGCCTGGCCCACTGACTTCACACCTTGAAACTAACTGACATTAATTAGTTGTGGACTGGAAGAAGGAAGGGGGTGGGGGGAAAGGGG
>PVIJ01021359.1:0-18684 GCA_004024925.1 Scalopus aquaticus | reverse complement strand
ATAAAGGACTGATAACAAAAATTTACAAGGAACTCACACAACTCAACAAAAACAAAGCCAATAACTCAATCAAAAAATGGGCAGAAGAGCTCAAAAGGCACTTCTCCAAAGAAGAAAAGCAAATGGCCAACAGATACATGAAAAAATGCTCAACATCACTTATAATCAAGGAAATGCAAATCAAAACCACTATGAGATATCACCTCACACCTGTGAGGATGGCACACATTAAAAATACAGGCAATAATAAATGCTGGAAAGGATGTGGAGAAAAAGGAACTCGTCTACACTGCTGGTGTGAATGTGAACTGGTCCAACCACTATGGAAGGCTGTATGGCGATTCCTCAGACTGCTAAACATGGAGCTTCCATACGACCCAGCAATCCCACTTTTGGGAATTTACCCAAAGGATACAAAAACACTAATCCGAAAGGACACATGCACCCGTATGTTCATTGCAGCATTGTTCACAATAGCAAAGGTATGGAAGCAACCCAGATGTCCAAAAATAGATGATTGGATCAAGAAAATGTGGTACATATACACAATGGAATACTATTCAGCATGGAAAGAAGATAAACACATGCAATTTGCAGCGACATGGATGGAATTAGAGGGGATCATACTCAGTGAAAACATATCGATTCTTTTGACTATACCTTTGTTTCAGGGCCATTCTAATTCACTTCTAGCTTCTCATTCACGAAGCTGCTTTCCTCACTATGAGTGTTTGAGGTTTTCTTGACTTTGCTGCTCTACCCTGCTCAAAAAGTGATATACTATCTTTAATTCCAGTGCACATTTCAAGTTCTCCATAGAGAGATGTTGCTGTTAGGAATTCATTCTCTTGAATGTGAATAAATTCTCCTAGGGTCTTTCTCTGTGGATCTGGGGACTCTAGGAGCTGTTATTCAGCTTCCAAGTATTTCATATTTTGCCTGATTGAGTTTTATACTCTTCATTCTCCCTGACTTTTAGAACCTGGTCTATTGCACAATATCCCATGTTGGAAATAACAAGGGAAACTAATTACAGAAATAATTCAATATGTAATTATCAAACAGCTGAATGAATATAAATTTTATAAAATTTCATCAGTTTGTAAAATAACATTAGAAAAAACATAGAAACATAAGACTATATTTCTAGAATTGAAAAGGCACTAAGGATGGGGATGCAAAGAGATATAGGAAAAATTCCCCTAAATTTTGCTTTCTCATTTCAAAACATCACTCTCTTATACTTGTCACATTTCAAAGCAATGCCTCTGAATCAGTGGTCTCAATTTTCTGTACGAGTCATCTTTGCTTCCTACCAGTGTAAATAGCAGTATGTATGGCATCATCATGGCATTTCAGATATTTCTTCAGCAGATTTTCTAAAGTTCTGTCTGTTATCTCTGACCATACTTATTAATTAGAAAAAGAGCACAATTAAATGACATATAATGATGTGCTTATACAAGTTCTTACTTTTGGGGGCTTGCCTGGTGGTAGAGCGGTTAAGCGCTGCTCTGTGTTCCCAGCGGTGACGAGAGTTCCCTGCCCAGCCAGGAGATTCCCACATGGCTCTGCAGACCTCTCCTGCCTCGACCGCTGCTCCCCTCAGCAGTGTATTTCCGTCAATCTGCCTGTTCTGCTCCCCACTCTATCTCTGGTGAACCCTCTCGTGGCCCCATGCCTCTGGCCTGTACTCCAGCTTGCATGCATAAATAAATAAATCTTTAAAAAAACAAAACAAGTTCTCATTTTTGTAGGTTCCTTTCACTGTCATTGTCAGTCATTCTAGGATGTACATCAATTTTCCAGTTAGGTAGGTGGTATTTATGCTTAGAAATAAATGATGTAGAGATGCCACTTTGGCTTTCCCATCAAATAATCGCCAATATACAATTCAGACTTTGACAGAATAATATAATGACTGTTTTTAAATTCACATGAACAGGTATAATCACTGTGGAGCAGACATTGCCTATCTATGGCACATCCCACTTACCATCCTAAGAACATCTGTGAAAGTGGCATGTTTGGGATAGAGATCTGTCACAAAACCCATCCTTTCTGAACATCCCCTGCTTATGAATTTCATGGCTTTTTTCTCATAGCTAGAATTCAACATGCTAATGCCAGTCTCCTATTAAGAGAAAAGTGTTCTCTGCCCCTCAGGTTCTGAACTGATATATTAGTTATTAGTGGATAAGGAACTTGAACTTTTCTGGAATTTATATCTATCTAAATATTCATCTTTTCATTTCCTTTACAAGGTATGGCAGAAAAATAAAATTTTATTATTGTATTTTGATATTTTTCTCATAGGACTAGAAAGTCTGTGTTAGCAGTTCTTGCTCACCTTTTCTTACATGTAAAAATGAATTTTAAATTCCTCACAAGTGGCTATAAAATCATTTAAACTCCTTAAATAATGCAACATATGTATGTGCTACTATACCTTCATATTATATTTCACTAATAACATTATTATTTTTTTTTAAATGTTTCCTTTCTTTTTTTTTTTTTTAAGATTTATTTTTTATTTATACATACAAGTTGGGGTACAGGCCAGAGGCGTGGGGCGGCGAGAGGGTTCACCAGAGACAGAGTGGGGAGCAGAACAGGCAGATCAGAAGTACACTGCTGAGGGTAGCAGTGGGCGAGGCAGGAGAGGTCTGCCGCGCCACGTGGGATTCTCCCCGGCTGGGCGTCGAACTCGCATCGCCGCTGCCAACAGCTCCACAGCGCAGCGCTCAACCGCTGTGCCACCGGGGAGGCCCACTAATAACATTATTAAGTTGTCTGCACCCTAATAGTCTTATAACAGAAAATACTAAATTTGAATTTGATGTACTACTGTTACTTCCTGATAAGCCAGTGTGTGGCATAGGTTTATAAATTTAAATTTGTCAAGGATACTAGTATTTGTAGTCATGCATTTCAAAGCACTTATAAGGGCATAGAAAACCCTTAAACCATGAGACTCACAAACATCAGCTTCTTATTGCTCTGTCTGGGTTACTAACCTCTGCTACAGCAGGCAGCACATTTATGGCTAGACAATGAGTGCTGGTCTTTTAATGGAGTGTTAGAATGTACACAGTGTATTTAGGAGTGGCAAAAAACTTCTGAAGTTGTTTAATTTTATAGGTTTGTCATAAGGTTCTTTGTCTTCAGCCAAAATATATCTCTTCTCAGTCTCTTCCTGAGGAACAGAGTCTTCTCTCTATATATTTTTCAGTGAATAAAATCCTGAATGTGAACTCAAAATTAAAAATCCATCTGGTTTCTTAACATAGTAATTGTAGTAGGATTCGCCAGAGAAACAACATTGTCATGAGATTTATAGATATTTATGTAGATATATAGTTGTGCCTTTAACAGTGAGAGGGTTAGGGACAATGAAAATATAGCAGGATAGGCATAGTTCACCCACAGTTAAAAAATTATATATAACTTTTTACTGTATTGTTTTTTATTGAGCTAACATTGATTTACAATACTGTACATGATTTAGAGGTTTAGGTTCACACTTCTCCAGATTTTCACTACCAAACCACACTCAACATCCTCCACCACAGTTCATTGGATCCCCTTTCTCCTTCCCTCTCAACCTCCCTCTGGTAGTCTAAATTCTACTGTCAACTTTCAAGTATTTGGGGCCTTTTGGTGGCACAATGGGTTAAGTCACAACACTCTGAAGCTATTGGCAGCCACTGCAGCATGAGTTCCATCCCTGGACAGGGAGCTTCCCACATGGTTCAGCAGACCTCTCCTGCCTCGCCTGCTGCTCCTCTCAGCAATGTACTTCAGTAGATCTGCCTGTTCTGCTCCCCACTCTGTCTCTGGTGAATCCTCTCACCACTCCACACCTCTGGCCTGCACCCCAGTTCTTATATGCATAAATAAATAAATCTTTAAAATTTCTGGCATTTGTTTTGCTTTAGCTTTGTCTGTCACTCCTAGGTATATGTCTGAAAGATGCAAAACACTAGCTAGAGGACTATAGGGACTAATATGTTCATTATAGCACTATTTACAATCAATTTATGAAAAAACAAAACAAAACTAAGATCCTAGTTATAGATGAGGGTATTAAGAATATGTGGTATATCTTTTACCTTCTCAAAAACTTAACTGCCTACCTGCTGCTGACTGTGTAACAATAATATACATAGTCAGTTGACATATTTTGTATGTTATATGTACAATGCATGGTGTTCTCATAAAGTAAACTAGAGAAAATACATTTTACTTATAAATCATAAAAAATAGAATTTATTTATAGATCATAAAAAATAGAAAATACATTTATAACACTCTACTACATTTATTGATATCAGAAGTTTGTATTGTCTTTCTACAAGAAAGTCTGGGTATAAGTGGGCCTATGAAGTTCAAGGGTCAACTGGATGTGAAATTTGTTTCATAGAATTGATTCACATGAGTTAGGAAACTGGAAAATAATAAAATATGTTTATTATTTTATTATGCTAATTGCAATGGAAAATATAGCAGGATATGCAGAACTTTGATGGGGTGGTCTAAGAAAGCTGTTTTCAGAAATGATCCCTGAATTACAAAGGATGAGAACAGGTCCATCTTACTGAGAATGAAAAACCAAACAACAAGCAAAAAAAAGAACAACAGAGATAAATAAAGAAATAAATAGTAAAAATGATTAAAGAAATAAATGTATAAATACAATTAATAATATAGATATATTATTATCAATAGAATTATTTGTCCATTGAATTAATGTGATATATATTAAAATACATTGTCTAATTTGTATCATGGAACATTTAAATTATATTTGAATAATTGTTTTCATTAAAAAAAGTTAAATATTTTACTGTGTATATATTGCAATTAATTTTATAATGAACACGCAGTAGAGAGCTATGCCACAGGAGCTGAGCCACTTCCTCAATGGACTGGGGAAGAGATCATATTAAATTAGAAAATCATGGTACTTATATCTCTAATGTCTTAGACCTGCTTATAATTTTTATATTTGTGCATATTATTCCCCACCTTGTAATTTATTTTCAAAAATGGGTACTTCATGCATGTAAATAAATTCATACATATATTTTATAGAGATGTAGCCCACAGCCAAGCGGTAAAACTTGAGTTTACCTCTGCACATTCCACTAACAATCACTGCCCACAAATATCTACAGCATCACCTGGTTTGTTTTCTTCCTGAAAGTACAGACAGAGTATAAGCTTTGATCCTCCTGTATAAATTCCAATCATTAAGGAAAGGAAAGTTAGAGAATGAATAACAAGACTCCTCACCCTTTCACTGAGAAAAACCTAACATGTTCCTCAACGTCCCAATCAGGACATTGGCAGATGTCTGTTTTGAATAACACATCCTACTAGTCTCTTAACTGATTTTTCTTGTTTTTCCATGCCCTCTCCCTGAACACAGAATGTACACATCAATCCATGTCTTAAATTTGGTTTCCATGGAAACCAAATATATATATATATATATAATGTTATATATTATATATAAATAAATAGGTAAAGATAATGGGTAAACCTGGATAATTATGTAATTGGCAGCTCAAATTGAAAAAAAAGGCTTTCACATAACATTCAGACTTGTCATTATAGTATATATACACACATATTTTGAGGTAGAATTCAGCACATAAATTCAACATTCTTAAAAACCAAATAACCAGTCAATGTCTGTGTGGTACATTTGTGGGGTGTATGTGTGTGTGTGTGTGTGTGTGTGTGTGTGAGAGAGAGAGAATACGCCTCCACATTTTGTTATGAATAATATTAAATCTGGCTAACCTAGCCAATTCAAAGGTTTTGTCAAAAGATGAATTAAAATTATGTTTCTAAGAAAGGAATTTTTTTATAAATATATATTTTTATTGTTATTTATGTCTTTTACATTTTGTATTCCCCTTGGGTAGCCCACCACCAATTCACCCGTGATCCATCTTCATGGTCCCTTGTACTCTTTTCTATTCCATTTTGTGCCGTTTTCCTTCCCTCCCTCTGCCTCCCTCCCCCCCCCCCACTGATTGTCTCTCTCCCACCCGGCCTCCCTATAGTCCTGTTATAAGTGAAACCATTCGATATTTTTCTCTTTCTTTCTGGCTTATTTCACTGAGTATGATCCTCTCTAATTCCATCCATGTCGCTGCAAATTGCATGTGTTTATCTTCTTTCCATGTTGAATAGTATTCCATTGTGTATATTTGACAATAGCATTTCTTGTGTTTCTGCTACTATCCCACTACCTTTTCTGTTAACATTTAATTGTTTCACTTATTATGTGCTTTCCAGGACATAAAGAGGGATTCAGAATCATACTAAGTGTGTCTTAAAATCTCAGCAGCCCACCTCCTGGCAGTGTTTGTTCCATGTGTTATGATATTCCTTGCAGTTGAAGTATCTCTAATTATAATGAAGCACATAGCTTCAGAATCATTCAACTTTCCTGAGTTCAGAGTCTTTTTTTTTTAATTGAAATAGATTTTACTAACCACCAAATTCACCATTTTAAAGTATACAATTCACTGTTTCTAATTAACTTCAAAATATTATGCAACCATCACCACTGAACAATTCATCACTGTTAGTGAACAATTCATCAGCCCCCAAACTGCTGAAACCATTAGTAGTCACTGTCCATGTTAGGTCCTCCTCAACCCTCAGGAACAATAATCTGAATTTTGAACATTTCATATAAATGGAATTACATAGTGTGTGTTCTGGTCGTATATCCTTCTGGGAAAGCAGTTATCACTACATAGAAAAGCATATAAGCCAGAGAGATTCCTTAAAAATTGATGAGCAGCTAGTCCGGGGAATGAAACTGACTTATTTAAAAGGATAGTACTTTGGAAATATTGATTTCTTGGCCTTAGTCTTTTCCATCACCAAATTCAGGCTCTGATTAGGAAGTGTAACAGGAGCCACTGCAGTTCCCTGATGATAAAACCATGACTAGCTTTGCTGGGGTCCAACTCAGCAATAAGGCTTCATGACTGACTCTATTGTTTGAGCATGCAGGTTTGAGGTAAGGCCCCAGTGCGTAGCCTGTGGGCCAGCCTCAGGGAACCAGCAGTAAAACATGCCTTAACCCTGGAACCTCATTGACTGGGTTTGAATGCCAGATTTGGTGGGAGTCATGAGAAAAGAGAAGCCTATGACTTCTAACTTAGGGTTACTTTGATGAGCATCCCAGCCCCATGCTGGGACCTTGAACTCAGTGTGCCATCATCGGCTTGCAGCCCCAGGTCAAACTTTGGGGCTCCCACAATGGCAGTGTTAGAGAGAAGAGCTGAGAGCCACCCCAAGACCCCTACACTTACACACTATAAATGGATTCTACCATCCACCACATAAAGAAAAAGCATACTCAGTGTGAAAGAACTTTAATAGAATTGCTGTGAAAAGAGAAGAAGATTATAGTTTCCCAATGAAACATCCTAGGTTACTTATCCTTTCATGGGTAAATTCCCACCCAAACTTGGTTGACCCAAAGCAGGACTACTGAGACTTAAAATTTTGCCACAAGTCAAAAGCACTTTCTAGCAAAAATGGTCATGGAAGCCCATAATGAAAGGAGGAAAATCAAAGCACAAAACAAGGTAAATGCTGCCGTTGTCAGACTCCCCACGGGTCTCTCACCCACATCTTGTCTTTTCCAAGTGTCTCTACATGTCTCAATTTCAAGTGTCCCCTTCCATGTCTCTCTGGACCCTGTTATAAGCAAGTCTTCTTCACATCTCTCCCTGCTCCATATACATCTTCTAAATCCTCTCCCAACTCTACTTCCATCCAAGTCTTCCTCGGTTTCTCCTCTCTGCTTAGATCTACTATTCATTAGGTTGGATAAGGAACCTGGAACCTCCATTTTTTTATACAGATTACTCTCTGTAACAGAGAGCAATACTTGCCTAGCTCAGTCTCAGCAGGAACCACAGACACAAAGAGAAGCCTGAAGTGTCTCCAGCCTCCTTGTCAGCCCAGAGCTAGACAGTATAGGAATGGACTGTGCTTTGGCATTCCCAAGCCCAGCTTGGTGGGTCCTGACAGTGGTGGCATGTGAGTCACAGCAACTTGGAGCCCATGCTGCAGCTCAGCTGTAGGGCCCACTGCCATTCCAAGCCTGCCTGACCTCAGCATAGATCAGGTATGGAGAGTTGGCCAGAGTGCTTTTAAGTATTGTTCCAGAATTGTAAATAGACTAATCATGTTAGAGCTCCCAATGGACCAATTAGATTTGAACTGTCACTGGTGTCATTCAATGTTTTTTGAAACCATCCAGAAATTTAAATGGATGAATCTGATTAATTCAACCAGCACCAAACAGCTAGAATTGTAAATAGACCAATCAGTTTTGAAAGGCAGGATCCTGAAGTGGATATAATCCATAGCAACAGCCTGGTTGAGCCAGGTCAACCAATTGTCATCAGACAATTCAGGTAAGCCATTCTTCAGTTTTGGTCCTGCCTCTCACATGACCAATAGAGAGCACCATCTAAAAGAGATGTTTGCTGTGGGTCTAGGTCCAGTATCTCTAAGAGCTCTTTGCCATTGGCACAATACTGTTACATTGGTGCCTGCTGACTAGTGCTAATCAGCACTATGATGAGTGACTGGCACTGCTGCTCCGTATCTGGATCCCATTAAGAACTGTCTACCACATCTGATTCTCTGGCACTGCCTCCTAGAGCTATTTTATCTGGCCCTATCTTGTCCGGTGTCTGGTGCTGTTCAACACAGTCTTTGGACAGCTGCTGTTGGCTGCTGCAGTGTCACCTCAACAACGCCACCTGTGATCACCTTCAGCTGCCACCTTGAATTTGTATCCTGCTCTACCACTTATCGGTGTGCTATCAGCTCCAGACCTTCATCAAAAGAACAACACCATCGTGCACAAACAGCTGATTTGTACTACTGGACATTATAGACACTCTCTGGGAGAGATCAGCCAGTTATTTGTGGCCTTAGAAACTCCTTTATTCCAATATCCTCTTTGTTAATAATTCCCATTGTTGCATACCGAACCTGAGTGGTATCTTTAAATTGTGAGTGCATGGATAAGAACCCTCAAACAGTGACGCATCCCCCTAGCTTTGCCATTATCTTGGCAAGTTGTACTTAACTTTTAGAAGGTGTGGGACACTAAGATTAGTTATTATAATCTACTCACAGTAGAATTTCAGATTCTTGATACTTTTGATCCTGCACAGTAGCCCACTCTGACCTGTTAGAAGGTAGCGCCAACACCATAAACTAAGGACTATGCAGAAGTCTCAAACAAGGCAAGTACCTTACCCCATAATAATAATCCTTCCCTAATTATTTTCTGCTCTAATCTTATTTCTTTTTCCTTTTGTTGTTTGTAATTTTCAGTGAGATACTTAAGAAACCACTGGTTAGCACATTGTCACAAATATTTTCATGTATATTTATTCTAAATGTTTTATAGTTTAGACTATAGTTTAGACCCGTGACCCTAAATTGAATTAATGTTTGTATATAGTCTGAGATATGGTTCCAAATTCAATCTTTTGCAGGTGGTTACCCAGTTGTGCAGCAAAGTCTCACTGACTAGACTATTCATTTTTCATTGAATTTTTTTTCAACCTTATAAAAAAATCACATTTTTTTTAATGGACATATTTGTGCAATGTATGTGTTCTGTGTGTTCTGAATGCATGGTTTAATGCCACTGACACACTATGCAATTCAGGAGATTTTTAGGAAGTTTTGAAACTGAGAATTATATATCCTCCATCTTTGTTCTTCTTTTTCAACACTTTTTTTCTTTACTAGTCTCTGTCTCGTGCTTTTTCATATGGATTTTAAAATCAGCTTACTAATTTCTGAAAAATGATGAAATTTTGTTAGGAATTGCATTGAAACAAGCGATTTATTATCTAAAATTCCAGTTAAATTTTCAAATATATGACCATGATAGTTTTCATTTATTCAGATTGTCTTTGATTTATTTCAACATTTGGCAGCACTCAGTGGATAAGAGTTGTACTTATCTTGATAAGTATATTCTTAAGCAATTTTATTGTTTTGTTTTAATTTAAAGAGAGATTTCCTGTTTCATTAATAGACTTCATTTTATTGCATAGTTGTAAAACTAATATTTTGTATTCACCTAGTATTTTTAAATTTGTATATACTCATTGAGCAACTCCAATAGTTTTCTGAGAGTTTGGAGTTACTTACTCCATTCCTATTTATTTCAATCTATTGCTTATCTAAATAATCACTTTACAAATTAATTTATTTACTTATGTCTTAGTTTTTTAAGCTTCATTTCAGTATATTTTTGTGAGATGACTTCATTAGCTTCTTGTGCATCTGCCATTATTTTATACTGAATCTTTCCTTCATGCCCTGAGCTTTGAGTTCTATCCTTGAGGAAAAAGAAAGACAAATCTTAGCCCATGTTTTAATAGGGCAATAACCCTCACTGACATGTATGATTTCTCCTTAGCTCATCTGTAATGATTCTTTTAAGCTAATCACCAAGTATAAATTTTTATTTTTGTAATTGGGGCAAAATACGGATATTGGCAAAGGAAGCTTCTTATTCTTAACTTACACAATTTAATCATCTTACCTGTGTTTTATTAGATGTACATAACTCCCTTGCCACTTATCAATATTAAACTTACTGTTAACTGAATAATATGGAGCACATAGGTAACAAATATTAATTCTATATAAATATTCTTTCATTATTTATTAACATATTAAATATTGTCATGTGTGAAATCCACCATTATGGATGTCACTTTTTCATAAATGGTCTAAAATGACTTAAATTTTCAATACATAAATATAGACATATGGCAAGGTTTGCTAACAATATGCAAGTCAAATTTATATATTGCTTAAAGTTTTGCTATGTTATTTGATTAGCACTTTACATCTATGAACTATTTTATCAGCACCCTTTCATTTCATTTCTACAAGTTTACTTAATCAACATACCAATTTTAAGTGTATAAAATACAAGCATCAGAAAGTTATGCTTTTAAACAAATTAATAGGCAATAAGTGACCTAATATTCTCTTTCCATATTCAGTTTATTATAAAAATAGTCTGCTAATTTTTTGAAAAAATATTATATGGTTGATTGGCAAATTGATACTACTTATGCAGTACTCAATTGCCTTTCACAAATAACATATGTTGTAAACACAAATATTCACTTATTGGAGAGAGGACATAAAACATTTGCTCCATAGTGAGAATGAGAAAGAACTAGAAAGGGAATTTAAAATCATATTGACTTGACTTTATTATATAAAAATTGGTGTACAGGAATGTCATATACAAATTACATCAAAGTCCTTTTCTGGAAATCATTGCAGTTTGAGGACTTCTATATGTCATATAATAGCATAACTCAGAGATAGAAGTTTTATGTTAGTACTAGGGAAAGATTATTCAGAAGGAAAGACAATATTTTTTCTTAAATCTTATCAGCAAAACATAGATAATATATATTTAAAAAATTTCATTTTATCCAGTTATAAAAACTTCCCATATTCAAAGAGGAGAATATACTAATATGGGGAAGAATTATAAATATTCAATCTTTTACAAATATGTTAATATGTAGTGAATTTTATAATTGATATGAATGTTAATTTATAGACTATTATACCCCATTGAATTATATGATTGTTATTTAATGTCACCATTACAATCCTACAATGAATATTACTTGTATATGATGTTGTATATATATAATATATATTATATATATGTGTGTATATATGAAAATTTGTAAATTCTTCATTATTCCTCCAGTTCTGCCAGTTCTTGAACCATTTATAATGAAGTTCTATTGTTGGGTGCATACACATATGAGATCGTAAATATCTTCTCTTTTTTGTGTATGTAAATATCTCCTTAATGAATTGTTCTCTATATTACAGACCGTATAACATTTTGTTTCTGATAATTTTTTCTGGTTTGCCTAAAATGAATATAGTATTCCAGTTGTGTTTTCGTTAATGTTTGCAAAATATATCATCCTTTCTTTTAACTAACATGTATCTTTTAATGCAGATTTCTTTTAAATACAAAGATTTTTTTAATTTTTTAATGCACTAATCAATTCTTGTTTTAATTTAGTACATTTAGAATTTTATTTAATGGATATTTTTAGTTTTTGATTTGTTTATTGAATAATTTTTGCTTCAACATCATTGCTAGTATTTTGGAAATATCACCTCTTTCTCTTCCACCACCAAAGCACCTTTAGTCTACCACCATTGTCAATTGTGCTCTCTCTCCACTTTTTTCTTTCCCATCCTCCTTCCTCTCCCCTCCTGGATCCCATAGTTCTATGGCCAGTGTTCAAGTGTTACTATTTATGTTTGAATATATATGACCATTTATTTATTTATATATATATCAAATATAACAGAAATCATCCAATATTTGTCTTTCTAATTCTGGCTTACTTTGCTTAACACAATCCCATGCAGTGTCATCCACTTTGCCATACTCGGCATGAGCTTAATTTTACTTATCACTGATTAATATTCCATTGTGTGTGTGATGTAGATATCAATATATTTTATCTATCTATCTATCTGTCTATCTATCCATCTATCTATCATCTACCTATCTATCTTCATCATCATCATCATCTATCTATCTACATGTATGCCACATCTTCTTAATCAACTCATCTGTTTTTGTATGCGTAGCTTCTTTCCCCAGCTTGACTATTGTAATTAGTGCTGCATCAAACATAAGAATGAAACTTTCATTTTGATTTTTTTTTTAAATTCTTCAGGTAAATACCTAGAAATGTAATTCTGGATAAAATGGAAGATTCACTTTTTGTCTTTTGAGAAACCATCATACCATTTTCCACAGGGGATGCACCCATCTACATTCCTACCAGCAATGCCAGAAGATTCCTTTTTTTTCCCACACCCTCACCAACACTTTTTTTTTTTATATGAGACTTTCTCACATGTGTGAGATGATATATCATGTGTTCTTGGTTTCAGTTTTCCTGACCATAAGTGATGATGGACAATTCTCCACATGTTCAATGGTCACTTCTTTGGAGAAGTGCCTATTTATTTCTATAAGATATCTTTAGATTGGATTATTATTTTTCATTTTTTTGAGTTGTGTTAACTATTTGTTGAACTTTGACATCAGTCCTTTGTCAGATGTATGCCGTGCAAATACATTCTCCTATTTGATAGAGTAGATTTTCCTTTCATTTGTGGTTACGTTTACTGTCTACAGGTTTATCAGTTTAATGTAATACTAAGTGTTTATGTAGTATTTAGCTTTCCTTGTTGCTTGAGAGAAATCTACAAAGACATCCCTAAAGTTCATGTCATGAAGTTCTTTGCCTATATTTTCTTCTAAGTATTTTATGGTTTCAGAATTTACGGAAAACTTACTAATTTCATGTGATTTTTGTGGATGGTGTGACATAGTGGTCTAGTTTAATTCTTTTGCTTGTGGCAGTCCAATTTTCACAACATCATTTGTTGAAGAGGCTTTCCTTATTCTAATGCATATAATTTGCTCTTTTGTTCTATTTTAGTTGCCCAGAATTGTGTGGTTTTATTACTGGGCTCTGTGTCATTCTGTTTAGATACCCTGCTGCTCTACTTGCTTCATGGGTTTGATTATTTAGTCCATTCTTCAGGTTTGGATAGTTACTCTCTATAACTTCTTTAAATAAGTTACCTGTTCCATTCGCTATCTCTTTCCACTCTGAGATATCCATCATTCTTATGCTAACTTTCCTTATGAGTTAAGTTTCCTTATGAGTACAGTTATTTCTGTATATGACAGGAATAAATGATGTTTCATAATTTAGTGATTGGATTCTGGATTTTTTGTTCTCTTTCTTTGGTATAGATCATCTGCATGGTCATTTTTTTTTTCTTTTGAAACCTGCCACTTTGTTGTATTCATTCATTGTTTCTAATAGCTTTGTAGTAGAGTCTTTATGGTTTTCTGTTTATAAAATTATATCATCCATAAAATCCTGGGAAAATCTTATTTGATAATAACATATAATCTATGTGATATATTGCTTAATAATTCAATTTGCTGGTATTTTGCTGAAAAGTTTTACATTGATATTGATCAGGTATAACAATTCGTTATATTTCATTTATTGTGTTGTTTCTGGTTTCAGATTTAGGATAGTATGCATAATACATTTATTAGGGGTCATTCCCTTTTCTAGGACTTATAGAAATAATTTGAGTAAGATGAACATAAACTCTTTGTTAAAGGTTTCATAAAATTTGTTTATAGAGTAATCTGGTCCTGGACTTTTGTTTTGGGGAATATGATTTACTGTTTCAAATCCATGTTTGTGATTGGTTTATTTAACTACTTGTTTTATCCTGGTTTCATCTCAGTAATTTATGCAATATGGTGTTTACCCAATGTTAGATAAAAAGAAATTAAAAACTAAATACCTTGAGAGTAATGAAAAAAACAAGGATACCAACTTTCTGAAATTATGGGATGCAGCAAATTTCTATCTATATATTTGTCCATTTCTTCAAAATTATCTAATTTATGGACATATAATTGTTCACAGTAATTTCTTATGATCCTTTGTATTTCTAAGTCATCTTTGGTGATTATTTTCTTTCATTTGTGATTGAGATTAATAATGATTTCTCTCTTCTTTGTTAGGTAGCATTTTATCTGCTTTGTTTATCTTAGTTTCATTGATCATCTGCATAGTCTGTTTGATCTCTATTAATTTAGCTCTGATCTTCTTTTTATTATCCTGTTCCATTTATTATTTTGCTCCTTTTTTTCAGGTTTCTTTAAGTGTGACATTAAGCTGTTTAGTTGGGACTTTTCTTCTTCATTTTATTGGCATGTATTGAAATATCTTAACACAAGAAAACATTTGCTGCATACCATAAATTCAGATTGCTGGTAGCTTTTTTTTAATTACTTTAAAGGTATTTATTTTTTAAGTTCCCTTTTATATAACATCGATTAAACAGCATTTTGTTTATGTTTCCTGGTTGTTTTTAGTTGATTTCTGTCTTCATGGTATTATGGTCAGAGATACTTGGTATAATACAGCTTAGTATCTTTAGTTTTATTGATAATTGATTTGGCCCCAACATATGGTATATTCTTGAAAATGTTCCATACATGCTTGAAAAAAAGTGTATATGCAATGATTTTTTTCCACCTTTGGAGTATTCCATAGATATTTCTTTAGCCTGTTTGATTTAGCTTCTCATTTTACATTACCAGTTCCTTTTTTTATCCTCTGTCTTGCTGATCTGTCCATAGCAAGTAAAGTATTAACATCCCCTAGTACTTTTATTTTGTTCTCATTGTGTATTTTAATTCTATTAGTAATTGTCCTAAATAACTTGGTGCTTTCTTTATCACTTGCTGGATGATACCACTTATGAGAGGTATTTTTTTCTTGTAATTTGTCTTTAATCATAATGGAATAGCAACTACTTCTATTATCACTTTTCATCGCAAGTCTAATTTATCTGATATATATATATATAAATATATATATATTTATATATATATCAGATATATATATAGAGAGAGAGACAGAGACAGAGACAGAGAGACAGAGACAGAGAAAGAGAGAGAGATCAATCCCTGACTTTTTAAAGCACCAATCGTTTGTAAGATTCTCTTCTACACTGTAACATGTGATTGTCTTTGTTGGTAAGATGGGATTCCCAGATGATTAGATTTTGTTTTGAAATCTAATTCTATGTCTCTTAACTAGTGAATTGAATTCAAGCTATTTACATTTAAAGTGATTAGTTACATAAGTGTTCATTGCCGTGTGTGTGTTTATGTGTGTATGTGTGTGTTGTTACTAGTTTGATTTTGACCCTTTATGTTTGAACATGTTCCTATGATGTTTTGCTTAGAATCCATTTTCATTGTTTTATGTATTATGTTGATTTTTATTTAAAGGTTGTACTGAGCTTAGTATGTGATGAACTACTTGTGTGGAGCATTAGAGTATAACCTAAAACTTTTGTAAGTCTCATTCTTACTCTCCTGCTCTTCCATGTTATATACGTTAATTGATCGTTATCTCTATATCTGTTGTTCTGTTGCTTTATAATAACCACTTTAGCACTTTTTTTCATGTGGAGCTCTTCATTTACAAGTTCTTTCAGTTTTGGTTTTCAGTAAAACACTTATACTTCATTTTATATTGCATGTTAATGTTGCATGATAAAGGAGTCTAGGCTGGAATATTTTTCCTTTGAACAGTTTGAATATGATGTTTAAATATTTCCTGCTTTGTTATACACCTTCTTGCCTCTTTTGTTTCTACTGAAATATTCATGAACTATCTAATTTTTGTTTACTTAAAAATCACTTTTTAAAACTCAGTATGTTCATTATTTTTTGCATTCCATTGCTTTTCAAAAGTTTTATTATAATGTATATTGCAGTATGTCTGTCAGGTATTATTTTGCTTGGAATTCTGAATCTCCTGTATCAAGATATCAAGTTCCTTACCCAGGTTGAGGTTACCCAGGTTTTCACTAATTATTTAGTAAAAAAAAAAAAAATCCATGTCTTTATCTTTTATTATCCTTCTGGGAGCCTAATGATACAAACCTTATTTCTTTTTAAGGTGTCCCTATGAGTCTTAAACTTATATTTTTAGTTCTTTTTCTACTCTTTTTGTATTATCAGAGTACCCTCCAACATTGTGTTTTCAAGCTCACTAATTCTCTCCATTTCTTGTGTATTTGCTATTGAAACTCTCTATTTTATTTTTTAAATTCAGATATTTTAGGTACTATCTCTAATTATGCCAGTCTCATGTTTTTTCTCTTTTTTCTTTTATTTTTTTTTAAGTTTAGTATGCATTGTTATATCTCTTTCCTTGAATGCCTCTTCAGGAATATCCAACAGTTCTGCTTAGCTGAAACTTTTTTGTTTATTTGCTTTTGCACCAGCATTTATAATGTCTTTTGCCTCTTCAGTTTTTAGTTGTTATAGGTTGTGAAAAGTATAAACTTTGAGTCTCTGTTTTTTTACATTTTCACTCTGTTAGATAAGTGGTTGTGGCAAGTGATAATAGGTACCAAGGAGCAGTAGGTCACAAAGGGTCACCTCCATGGAGGGTGTGGGGTCCCCAGCCCCCACTCTTTGTTCCTGGGATATAGTTTCACCCACCAAGTCCTGGGTGAAGCTAGAATGAAGAGTGAGTCAGGGACCCTCTTCTGAAACAAAAGTCTCCTTTGAAGATATCTGCTAAAAACAGCAGGAGACATTATGGCCAGATTAGCATAACCAGCTAGGAAGTCAAGTATAAATAGAATTAGAGGTAGAATGTTTTGAGCAGCAACAGCTTTGGAGCCCCCAGGGCAACTTCCCCTATTCCCTGCCCCCCTAGTTGGTATGAGATTATGATGCATCCCCAATCCACATCCCCACCTGGCACCTTCCTCCCTACTGCTCACCTTCCCTGAATCTAACCCCTTCTAATAAAAGTGGAGATCAGTTCCCCTATATTCCTGATATGAATGAAACCATTCAATATTTTTCTTTTTCCTTCTGGTTTATTTCTCTGAGCTTGATCCCTTCTAGCTCCATCCATGTTGCTGCAAGTTGCATGTGTTTATTTTTTCTGACATTCAGCAAAGGAGGGGGAGGATAAGGCTCAAAATGGGGAAGAAAAGAGCACAAAAGACTATGGTGATGGTTCATGGGTGAATTGGTGGTGGAAAACCTACAGGGAATGCACAATAATGTAAAATACGTAAATATTAATAAAAATTAAAAAATGGAGACTGGGCCAGGGGAAGGCGGTCATATTGTCAGAGAAGTGAGCCTTGAAGCTGCATCTCCAAAGCGTGGCCCCCCAGGTGAACTTTTCTCTATCTCTCACTACTTGGATTCTTGAGTCATTTCTTTCTTCATCCAGTGACACTTCCAACATTGTCACCCCACAAGACGACAGAAGGCATGAAATTCAAGCATCTAACTGCTGCAGGTATCAAAGATTTGTGGTGGGGATCCAATTTAGTTTCCTCTTATAGGAAAATCCCCAGCATAAATATATTTTATAGTTTTGTGCCAGCTTCACTATCTAGGTTATATTTTAGCACTAGATGTAATTCTGGGCACAGTTTATAGTTGAGAAAGTCCCAAAGCCAGGAGTTGTTTTCTTTGCTTTTTGTTCAGCACAGATCCATACTCTGGTTGTTAATGTTGTTATGCCTCATGTGCTAAAACTCTGGATAGTGAAAGTGTTCAGATTTTGTTTTGTTTTTGTCCCTGTTTGGAGTAGTGGTGACAGGTGTGAATATCATAGCTTTTTGCTACAAATTATAGCTTCTTCTGTGAGGAGATACAGGTCATCTGACCTGACTGCTGATAAAAGTTAAGGTTCCAGCTATTCTACACAGGGAACCTCAGACTTAACTCAATTATCATCACTTTGCAATCTGATCTGTTGCGCGCGGACTCCCGACCAGCGGAGAGGACGACGCAACTCAGAGGCAATCTTCCGGATGATGATTTTATTCCGTATCTCGCGGGTATATATACATACAGTGGGCCAATAGAAGAAAAGCGGAACCTCCCTCCGACCAATCATTACACTGATCACGCGCGCACTACTCGCTTTCTCGCTTGACACGAGGCGATCA